>APFE031573686.1:87539-107761 GCA_000404065.3 Pinus taeda
ATCTCTCCTCGCTAAAAGCCATCGGAAATGCAATTGGGAAATTTTACTGCAGGTGCCCAGAAACAGAGGAATATGCCAGAACCACCTATGCACGCATCTGTGTGGAAATGGATTTCAGCGCCGGATTCCCAGCTGAAATAAACCTAACAAGTAAAGACTATGTGTGGAACCAGAAGCTTGATTATGAAAGTGTCCTCTTCAGATGTCGATCGTGCTTTGAGACGGGGCATCTAGCCAAAAATTGCCCAAAAGCCTCTGAGAAAAATTTTGCTAGAAAAAACCACCACAGATCTACATGGTGGGAAGGAGCACAAAAAGAACACTACACTGTCATCAAAGAAGAATATTCTAGAGAAAACTCTGAGTCACAAGAAATCAAGGAAGAAGGAAACAACTCTCAAAGCAAGCAAGGAGAAAGCCCGCCCCAACAAATCAACATTTATGAGGACTTGAATACCGCAGAAAATAAATTTTCACTTAACAGCAAAGCAGATCTCCTAAACCAAACTTCTCCGACTATAGATCGCGAAGCTAAGACACCAATGTCCCAAGAACCAGAAGAGATGAAGGAGATGCAAGACAATGGAAGTTGGAAGACCGTAGAGAAAAGAAAGAAAGCTACAACACCAATCTCGCCAAGAAAGACGAGGAGCCAGACAAGTAAAAATTAAAAATTGTAGGTCCGATAGACCAATTTGGTCTCAGTGGACGTTAACCATCATCATCATCATCATTATATTCACTTATTAAGTACATTCATATAATTTCGTGCAACAAATAAACAATAAACTTGCAATTCATACCCAATATACTTCAATGCATAAAACATAAAAAGATACACATAAATATTGTAGAACTTCTCTTTAATAATGCTTCAATCGGTTACAGACTCAACCTGCCTTGCACACTCAGCTGCAAGGGTATGCACACTTAGTTGCGGACTACTAGGCCTCTGTGCACTCAGCTGCAGAATCTTCTCCTACTCTACAACTGAAAGACACAACTCTACACTTAGACTCAATGCTTCCTTATTAGACCTTCCATTGATTGATTCCTCTCTTCTTTTCTTTACACTTAAAGCCTCGCTCTATTTATACAATCCCATGGTCCGTGGACCATGGGTAGATCTCTCAAACCAACATTAAATTACAAAAATGAGGGCAGACAATCCTCTTACTCATTTACCATCTTCACACTTTGTGCCCACAAATCACAGTGTCTTTACATTGGACTTAGTCAAAACTTGGGCTTTAAGCCCAAAAACTTGCCTTGGGGGTATCCCACGCCCAATAGTTTCTTATTGCCTCAACTAACCAACGGTCACGGTGCTGATCACTATGCTCAACTTGTGTGGGCATGAGACATCGAGGTGGCTGCATCTTTTCAAGAGCAATCTAGAATTTAGCTAGATATACCAGACACTCCTGGAAGGGAAGTAATTTCCAAATTTTCACCTTTAGGATGCACTATTATGCCACCTGGGACACATTTGTGTTCCTTCAAGTGAGCATGGGAAGATGATTTGGGAGGAGTACTATAGTTGAGTCACTATATATTTCAAAGTAGAGAAACCAATGGTGGTATTACAGAAGTATTTTTATTAGTCGAAACTTCGTCGAGATGTTGGGAAGTACATTAGATCATGTACTGCCTACACCATTACCGAAACAACCATGAAGAAGAAAGGCTTGTATCCTCCTCTACCTTCTCCTCGCCAACCTTGGGAATCTGTCTCCATGGATTACATGTTAGACATTCCTTCTACTAAGCATGGCAACGATTGGATTTTCATGTTCGTCAACGGATTCTGTAATATGGCCATCATGTCGACCTGCAAGAAGAGTATCACAACAGAGGCCATTACTAAGCTCTTCCTTGAGCAAGTATCTGTACACTTTGGGATCACAAAGTCCATTGTCTTAGATCGGGATAGAAGATTCCCGCATGCATTTTTTTCAAGTCTCTGGCCAATGCTGGATACAAAAATTACCAAGTCCATGGCTTTCATCCCAAAAATGATGGCCAATCAGAGGTTGTCAACAAGATGATCCTACACATTCTATGGATCTACAACTCAGAGAAACCACACACATGGGATGAAAGTCTCCCTTGTGTCCAACACAATTACAACAAAGCTCTCCACAGCTCAACAGGACAAAACTCCTTTGACATAGGGTACGGATTTCAACCATTATGACCCGTTGATATGGCCTTAACATTTGCAGCCACTCAGGTAGATTCAACTCACATTCATTTTGAAGCTAAAAGGGCTAACAACTTTATTGAGCACATTCAACACAACATCTAGTAGGTCCATTATATATTGGAAAAGGCCACTGCTAAGTATAGGCAGTGCCATGATCAGTATCGAGTGTCACACAAGTTCCAGGTGGGCAACAAAGTTTGGCTACATTTGTAGAAGGAGTGCCTTGTTGGACCCCACTACAAGCTTCACCCCCTCTGATATGGGTTATACACCATCACCAAGGTAGTTGGTGACAATTCCTTTAAGTTCATCATCCTACCATTCCTTGCTTTGTACCTAGTGTTCAATGTAGATCATCTTTGGCCATACTTTCCACCATTGTTGGACACATCTCACATTACAGAATAGCTCACACCAACAAAGCTCAACTCAAACTACATGGAACATGCCACAATTGATCAGATCACGGAAACATAAATCAATAACACTCACCAATAGAGGATACATCTATATCAAGTTGTCAAAGCAAGACAACTCTTTCACCAGGGCAAGTGGTTCACCAGGGACCAAGTTCAATAGAAATTTCCTCACCTCATGGAGCTCTGCACGCAATGGGGATGATTTCTTCCTAAGGAAAGAGGAATGATCTAGGTGGATATTGGTGGCCACCTGCCTATTCCACCTAGACCCCCTAGTCAGTTTCATCTATTTCCTTGTTCATTTTAGCATTTACTATTTTTAGCATTTTTTCGGTTCCTAAACTTCCGGAGTAGTTTTAACCACCTAAAAGGAATTGTTTTTGGGTCTGTGGCAAGCTCATGCATGTTGGCTCCAACCTACAACCAAACCTATAATACTCAAATAGACATTTTGAACAAGGTATCCTATGTGTCAAACGAAGATAATATGACCAACTTACGACCTCGGGAAGTTGGCTGCCTAACTAACCCCAACAGGTCCCACAAACTCTTGGCATCTCTTGTGGTTAGGGTTTTGGTTGTTTAGGGTTTTCTCATGTTTTCCAATAATGAATAGGCCCTTGAGCCTCATTGTAATTTTGTTCACAGGCATGTAGCCGCCACATCTCTCCTTAGAGAAAATCTACCATCGCCCAATCTATCATATTTCCATTCTATTTGTAATCATAATTAAATATTTTTCTATTAATGAAATGAAGTGTTTTTTTGTTGCATCTCTGTGTTTATGATTATATATGTAAGTTTTTGCATTCTTTTTTAAGTTCATATCAATTGTATCAAAGTGGTCTACTCTTTCTCTGTTTTTCTTTGCATGTCCCTAACGAGGTGAGGGTATAAGGAGTTAGGGCTTGATCTGGTTGAACCATTGCAAGATCAGCCTCGAAAAACCCTATGACATCCCATGGAGAAAGAAAATAAAGATGAGGGGGTAGGAGGTCCTTTGAAAATGTTGCTCGAGGAAGCCCTTGAGCGACAGAGGGAAACGATGATGTATAACTTTGCCCAGATCCTTCGATGGCTACCCATTGGCAATGCATATTCATCTAGCAACCACTCTGGAGGTGTAACTCCTTTTAAGGTACAAGTTAACTTCGATATTCTCATATTCAAAGGCCTGATAGATGTAGACACGGTAGTCAAATGGTTAAATCTATTGGAAGGATATTTTCAGTTCATGACTTTTCCAATAGGGAAAATATTACTTTTGCACTTCTTAAAGCTGCATCACACGTCAAGGATTGGTGGGAAACCAACTATGACCAAAAGGGCGAGAGTTAACCCTCATTGTTTTCATCCACACCCACTTGGAATTAATTCTGAGGTGCCATCAAGGAACAATATTACCATGTCGAGAGCTATGAAGACAAATACATAGAGTGGACCATGCTAAGGCAAGGAAGGGACCAGGACGTGTCGAAGTTCACAAATACTTTCCATGCTCTTCGCACAAAGCTGGGTATCAGGGATACTGAGAAAAATTTGGTGCTTAAGTAGCATAGCTATCTACATAAGTACATCCAGGATGAGATGGAGTTCCTGGACATTTCCTTGCTGGACACAATGTATCGGTACGCTTTCAAGATTGAGCAGAAGTTTAAACAGAAGAAGGACTTTGGATCTGTGAATCCAAAGCAAGGAAAAGGCAACCCCAAACCAAAGAACAAAGGACCAAGCAAAGGAGGTGCTACCCGAGACATCCTGTTGAAGCCATAAGCAAAGAACAACACCCCGAAGATGAAGAAGGACACGAGAAAATGGTGTGAGTTCCATAAGATCTCCACTCACAATACAAGTGAGTGTTAGGCCAAGTAGTCACTGGTGGCTGAGTTGAAGGCTTCCGAATCAGATGCAGGTTCTGAATCTAAATCAGAACCTAATAAGGGAACTGATAAAGGTAACTAGATCATTGATGTGAAGCCAGTGCCACTCTTTTGACCACCAAGATCCAGAAGAATGAGCCTGAAGATCCAAAGGAGGGGAAACGCCTCTTCCACTCACATATTTGGGTGAAACGTTCTTCACTATAGTTCATTGTTGATAGTGGGAGCTAAAAGACCCTAATTTCAATAGAGGTCATAAAATGATTGGGCCTAAAGACTATAGCACATCCACAGGCATACACCATCGGGTGGCTTCACCAAGGACGAGATCTTTGCATTAGCCAGTAGTGTTGCCTTCCATACCGAATTAAGCCTTTCACGGTTGAGGTATTGTGTGACGTTACTCCTCTTGAATTTTGTGATGTATTGTTACGACAACCATACTTGTCGAAGCAACATGTTGTATATAAGTTGAACAGGATACTACCATCTATTTGATCACAAGAAATCAATGTAGTAATATCATTTCACAGACCAGGAAATTTGTTTCCCTTATGATTCACCCCCAATGCAAGAAGAAGGTTGTGGCCACAACTTCCAGGCAGGGCTCCTCTACATAGAAGCAGCAAATGGACAAGGTCATGGAGCAGTACATGGACATTTTCACCTCCCACAGGGGTAACTCTAGAGAACGATGAGATCAAGACATAGATTTAGGAACTATTTCAAAAAGGGCACATCAAGCCAAGTTCATCACCTTGTGGGAGCCTGATTATATTGGTATAGAAGAAATATGGGGCCTGGAGGCTCTGTATTGACTATAAAGCGCTGAACAAGATCACTGACTGGAATAGATAACAAATCCTGCAAATTGATGACCTTCTAGACCAGCTCAAGGGGAGCAATTATTTTAGCAAGATTGACTTGAAGTCAAGTTATCACCGGGTGCCTATTAAACTATTTGATATGTGGAATAATGCCTTAAAAACTAAGGAGGGCCTTTTCGAATGGTTTTTCATGTCATTCAGACTGACGAATTCCCATCCAACCTTCATGAAACTGATGGATGAAATCTTGCAACCCTTCACCAATGAATTCATGGTGGTGTGTTTAGATGACATATTGATCTTCATCTAGAGTTGGTAAGAGCACCTCCACCATATTCGACTGGTCCTTCAAACCCTGTTCCAACACAAGTTGTGTGCTAACTTGGAGAAATGCACCTTTGGCATGACCAAGGTTCAATATCTAGGGTACATCATTGATGAGAAGGGTGTACATGTGGACCCCCCCAAGATACAAGTCATTCGTCATTGTCCAATCCCAACCATTCTAATAGAGCTCCACATCTTTTTGGGTCTTGCCAATTTCTACTATAGGTTCATGTTGGGGTTCTTTCATATCATTTGGCCTTTAAGTGAAGTCACCAAGGGCGGAGTGAAAGAAACTTTTTTTTGCTCGGAAACCCAAAAACAAGCATTCTCTGAGTTGAAGAATCAACGATGTTATGCACTAGTGCTCACATTAACAGACCTGCAACAACCATTTGAGACTGATACATATGCCTCCGACTATGATATTGGTGTGGTTAATACTCATCATGGGCATCCAGTGGATTACCACAGTGAGACACTTTCAGACACAGTCTGAAAGCAGCCCACCTACAAAAAAGAAATGTATTCCATTGTGCATGTCATCCATCAATGGAAGCATTACATTTTGGGGAAGGAAATGGTCATCCACAAAGGCAACCGACCTCTACATTTCATAAAGACACAAGGAAAGTTCAAGAATGATCACTATCAGAAATGGTCCGTCTATTTACAATAGTTCCATTTGAACATTAAGTATAATAAGGGAAACACCAATAATGTTGTTGATTTCCTCATCTGACCAGTAGTCATGGAACTTATCACTATGCTCTACTCCTATCAGCACAAGACATAGGGGTGGCCGCATTTTTACAAGAGTGATCTAGAATTCGGTAGCATACACCAGACACTCCTGGAAGGGAACCAAGTTCCAAATTTTGACCTTCAGAATGCACTATTATGCCACTTGGCACACATCTATTTTCCTTCAAGTGAGTGTTCCAAGATGATTTAGGAGGCACACTACAGTCAGGTCATTGGGCATTTTGAAGTAGAGAAAACCATGTTGATATTGCAAAAGTATTTTTATTGGTTGACACTTCATCAGGCTATTGGGAAGTACATTAGATCCTGCACCGCCTATTTCATTGTCAAACCAACAATCAAGAAGCAAGGCCTATATAATCCTATACCTACTCCTAGCGGGCTTTGGTAATATATATCCATGGATTACATGTTGGGCCTTCCTTCTACTAGGCACGGCAACAATTTCATTTTTGTCATCGTTAATAGATTCTCTAAGATGGCCATCATGGTGGCCTACAAGAATAGTATCGTAGAAGAGGCCACTACTAAGCTCTTCTTTGAGTGATTATGGGTACACTTTTGGATCCCACAGTCCATTGCCTCAGATCATGACAGCAGATTCCTAAGTGCATTTTGGTCAAGTCTCTATTCGATGTTGGATACAAAAACTTATGAATTCCACTAATTTCCATCCCAAACTAATCGCCATAGAGAGGTTGTCAACAAGATGATCATACACATTATTTGGATGTACAAATCAAAGAATCCATGCACGTGGGATGAAAGTCTCCCCTATGTACAACACAGCTACAACAGAGCTCTCAAGAGTTCAACAGGCCATAGACCATTTTAGGTAGGGTTGGGATTTCAACCATTATGCCCCATTGATGTGGCCATACTATTTGCAGCCACTCAGGTAGATTTGGCTCATGTTGAGTCCAAAGCTTAAAGGGCTAACAACTTCAGTGAGCACATTCAACACATTCACCAACAGGTCCATGGTATATTTGATAGAGCCAATGCTAATTACACGCAGTGCCAAGAACAACATCGAGTGTCACATAAGTTCTAGGTGGGTGACAAATTTTGGCTACATTTTCAGAAGCAGCACCTTGTTGGACCCCACTGTAAGCTTGACCTACTCTGATATGGGCTATACACCATCACCAAGGCCATAAATGACAATTCCTTTGAGCTCAGCATCCCACCATTCATTAGATCATGGACACATAGATCACGATGAATCACCAATAGAGGACATAGCTATATCGAGTTGTCAAAATTGGCCAACTCCTTCACCAGGGACCAAGTTCAACAGAAATTTCCTCACCTCGTGGAGGCTCTGCACGCAATGGGGGCCATTGCTTCCTAAGGGGTGAGGAATGATCCATGTGGATATTGGTGGCGACCCACATATTCCACCTAGACCCCCTAGTCAATTTCACATGTTTCCTTATTCAATGTAGCATTTACTATTTTTAGCAGTTTTTCAGGTCCTAAACTTTTGTAGTTTTGACCCCCTAAACAATGTTTTTTTTGGGTCCGTGGTAGACCTGTAGCCTTAGGCTGAAGCCTACAACGAAACCTGTAGTAATAAGAGAGACCTTTCCAAAAAGGTATCATACGCTCCAAACAAAGATAATATGACCAAGTTACAACCCCATGAAGTTGGCTGCCCAACTAACCCCAACAGGGCCGACAAATTTTTCGTGTTACATCTCTTGGGGTTAGGGTTTTGGTTGTTTAGGGTTTTCTCATGTTTTCCAATAATAAATAGGCCCTTGAGCCTCATTATAACACAGTTCAAAGTCATATAGACACCACATCTGTTTGTAGAGATAAGATACCATCGTCTGAGCTATCTTATTTCAATTATAATTGTAAGCATAGTTCAGTATTTGTCTATTAATGAAATGAAGTATTTTTCTATCTGATCTCTATGTTTATGATTATATATGTAATTTGTTGCATTCTTGTTTAAGTTCAAATTAGTGGTATTATAGCAGTCTACTCTTTCTCTATTTTTATTTGCATGTCCCCAATGAGGTGAGGGTATAAGGATTTAGGGCTTGATCTAGTTGAACCATTCCAAGATCAGCCTCGCAAAACCTAACGATCTCCCATGGTAGAATAAAAGAAAGATGGGGGGTAAGAGATCCTTTCAAAAAATTTCTCGAGGAAGCCCTCGAATGACAAAGGGACAAAATGATGGATAACTTTGCCTAGATCCTTTGACAGCTACCCATAGGTGATGCATCTTCATCCAGTAGCCACTCTCAAGGCGCCACTCCTTTTAAGGTGCAAGTTAACTTTGATATTCCCATATTCAAAGGCCTGATAGATGAAAATGTTGTATATAAATGGTTAAATCTATTGGAAGGATATTTTTCAGTTCATGACTTTTCCAATAGGGAAAATATTACATTTGCACTTCTTAAAGCCACCCCACATGTCAAGGATTGGTGGGAAACCTACTATGAACAAAAGGATGAGAGTGAACCCTCACTATTTTCAACCGAACCCACTTGGAATTCTTTCTAAGATGCCATCAAGGAACAATATTAACCTGTCAAGAGCTTTAAAGACAAATACATAATGTGGAGCATGCTATGGCAAGGAAGGGACCAAGATGTACGAAAGTTCACAAATACTTTCCATACCCTTCGCAAGAAAGATAGGTATCAAGGATATTGAGCGGAATTTGGTGCTCAAGTATCATGGCTTTCTACACAAGTACATCCAAGATGAGATGGACTTCCTAGACATGTCATCATTTGGCACAACGTATCGTTACGCTGTCAAGATTTAGCAGAAGTTTAAACAAAAGAAGCAGGGCTTTGGATCTGCGAATCCAAAGCAAGGAAAAGGCATACCCAAAAAATAGAACAAAGGACCAAGCCAAGGTGGTTCCACCCAGACAGCCCACCAAAGGCACAAGAAAAGAAAAACCCCTGAAGACAAAGAAGGAGACGGAAAAATGGTGTGAGTTCCATAAGAGCTCCACTCATAATACAAGTGAGTGTTAGGTCAAGAAGTCATTGGTCGTTGAGCTAAAGGCTTCCAAATCAGACGCAAGTTCCAAATCTAAATCAGACCCTGATAAGGGAACTAATAAAGAGAAGCAGACCATTGATGTGGAGCCTAGTGCTACTGTGGCCACCACCAAGATCCAAAAGATTGAGCTTGAAGTTCCAGATGAGGGTGAATGCCTCTTCCACTCATAGATGTGGGTGAAGGGTTCTCTGTTCTGGTTCATTGTTGACAGCGGGAGCCAAAAGAACCTCATTTCAGCATATGTCATGAAGCATCTAAGCCTAAATACTATAACACATCCACAGTTGTACACCATCGAGTGGTTTTTCCAAGGACAAGATCTTTGTCTCAGCCAATAATGTCGCCTTCCCTACAACATCAAGCTTTTCACGAAAAGGTATTGTGTGACATTTCTCCTCTTGAATTTTATGATGAATGGTTAGAAAAACCATAATTGTGGAAGTGACATGTTGTATATGAGTCTAGACCTTGCTCTATGATAATTACTTTTCCTAATAAGTTGTACAGGATAACGAAGTAGCCCCGCCTACTACCATCTGTTTGATCACTGCAAAGCAATGCAGTAAGATCATTTCCTAGACCAAGAAATTTGTTTTCCTTATGATTCGCCCCCAAGGAAAGAAGAAGGTTGTGGCCATGACTTCTAGGTAGGGCTCCTCTGCACATCAACATAATATGGACAAGGTTGTGGAGGAGTAGAGGGATATTTTCGCCTCACCCACGGGGGTACCTTTGCACTATCAGGTCAAGCACTCCATCAATCTGACCTTAGGTGCACAGCTTCCCATTGGACTGATCTATTGATGCTCTATTCTAGAGAGCGATGAGATCAAGAGGTAGATTCAGGAACTATTGCAAATAGGGCACATCAGGCCAAGCTCATTACCTTGGGGGAGTTTGATTGTATTCGTACAGAAGAAGGATGGGACCTAGTGGCTCTATATTGACTGTCGAGCGTTGAACAAGATCATTGTTCGGAATAGGTATCCAATCCCATTGATTGATGACCTTCGGGACAAGATCAAGGGGGCCAAATATTTTAGCTAGATTGACTTGAAGTCAGGTTATCATCAAGTTCCTATCAAACCCTCTGATGTCTGGAAGACTGCCTTCAAATCCAAGGAGGGCCTTTTCAAAAGGCTAGTCATACCGTTCGGATTGAAAAATACCCTACAACATTCATGAGACTAATGGAAGACATGTTGTGACACTTCACCAATGCATTTGTGGTGGTGTATTTATATGACATCTTGATCTTCAGCCAGATTTGGGAATAGCACCTCCACCATATTTGAAAGGTCCTTCAAACCTTGCGCCAACACAACATTTGTGCTAAATTGGAGAAATGCAATTTTGGCCTAACCCAAGTTCAATATCTGGGGTACATCATTGATGAGCAAGGTGTGCATGTGGATCCATCTTAGATACAAGTCATTCAAGATTGCCCAACCCCAACCACTCTAACAGATCTTCAAGGATTTTTCGGTCATTCCAATTTCTACCATAGGTTCATGTTGGGGTTCTCTCATATCGCTTGACCTTTAAGTCAAGTCACCAAGGATGGAGCAAAATAAAAGTGGATTTGGTCAAAAACCCTACAACAAGTGTTCTCAGAGTGCAAGAATTGCTTCTATTATGCACCAGTGCTCACATTACCGGACATGAAATAACCATTTGAGATTGAGACAGATGCCTCTGACAATGTTATTGGTGTGACCTTACTAAGCATGGGCATCCAGTCCAAAAGTACCCCACTTATGGAAAAGAAATTTATTACATTGTGCATGCCTTTCGTTAATGGAAGCATTACATTCTGGGGAAGGAAACGGTCATCCACATAGAACACCAACCCCTATAGTTCATATAGACACAAAGGAAGTTGAAAAATGATTGCCATTAGAAATGGTCCACCTATTTACACCAACTCCAATTGAATATTAAGCATAAGAAGGGAAGCACCAATAATGTTACTGATTTCCTCACCCAACCACCGGTCATGACATTGATCTCTATGCTCAACTCCTATGGGCACAAAACATCGGGGTGGCTGCATATTTACAAAAGCGATCCAGAATTCGGGAGCACATACCAGACACTCTTGGAAGGGAAGAAAGTTCCAAATTTTCACCTTCACAATGCATTGTTATGCCACTTGGGACACATCTTTGTTCCTTCAAGGGAGTGTGCCAAGATGATTTGGTAGGCGCACTATAGTCGGGTCATTAGACATTTCGAAGTAGAGAAAACAATGGCAGTATTGTAGAATTATTTTTGTTAGTCGAAACTTTGTTGGGATGTTGGGAAGTACATTAGGTCCTGCATTGCCTGTGCCATTTCCAACCCACCATCAAGAAGAAGGGCTTGTATATTCCTCTACCTACTCCTAGCCGGCCTTGGGAATCTGTCTCCATGGATTACTTGTCAGGCCTTCCTTCTACTAAGCACAACAAGGATTGAATTTTTGTGGTCATCGACAGATTCTCCGAGATGGTCGTCATGGCAGCCTAGAAGAAGAGTATCAAAACAAAGGCCACTATTAAGATCTTATTTGAGAAAGTATGGGTACACTTTGGGATACCACATTCCATTGTCTCAGATCAAGACATAAATTCCTCAATGCATTTTTGTCAAGTCTCTGGTCAATGTTGAATACAAAACTTACTAATTCCATGACATTCCATCCCCAAACTGATGGCCAACCAGAGGTTGTCAATAGGATGATCGTACACATTTTTTGCATGTACACATCGAACCATCCACGCACATGGGATGAAAGTCTCTCCTATGTCCAACACAACTACAACAGAGCTCTCCCTTGCTAAATAGGCCACAACCCCTTTTAGGTAGGGTTGGGATTTCAACCATTATGCCCCATTGATGTGGCCATACCATTTGCAGCAAATCAGGTAGATTCGACTCATGTTCAGTTCGAAGATGAGAGGGATAACAACTTCATTGATTGCATTCAATGCATCCCCCAGCAGGTCCATGATATATTGGACAGAGCCAATTATAAGTACAAGCAGTGCCATGATCAACATTGAGTGCCACAAAGGTTCCAGGTGGGCGACAAAGTTTGGCTACATTTGGAGAAGGAGCACCTTGTTGGGCCCCACCACAACCTTCACCCTCTCTGATATGGGCCATACACCATCACCAAGGCCATCGGTGATAATGCCTTTGAGCTAAGCATCCAACTGTTCCTTGGTTTGCATCCAGTGTTCGATATAGATCTCCTTCGGCCATACTTTCCACCATTGTTTGACACATCTGACATTGCAGAACAACTCATACCAACACAGCTCAACCTAGATTGCATAGAACAGTTCAATACTGATCAAATCAGGACACCAAGTTTAATAACACTCACCAACCGAGGATATATATATATATATCGAGTTTTGAAAGTAGGCCAATTCCTTCACTAGGGAAAGTGGTTCACCAGGGACCAGGTTTAACATAAATTTCCTCACCTCATGGAGGCTCTGCATGCAATCAAGACCATTTATTCATGGGGGGGAAATGATCCAAGTGGATATTAGTGGCCACCCACCTAGACCCCCTAGTCAATTTCATCTATTTCCTTGTTCATTTCAACATTTACTATTTTTAGCAGTTTTTCGGGTCTTGAAATTCTAGAGTAGGTTTGACCCCTAAATGAAATTTTTTAGGGGTCCACAATAAGATCATAGCCATAGGCATAAGCTTGTAGAAAAAAATATAGTACTCAAAGGGACCTTTCAAACAAGGTATTGTACGTTCCAAATGGAGATAATATAACCAAATTATGACCCTAGGAAGTTGGCTGCCCAACTAACCCTAACCGGGCCTCCTGGGGTTAGTGTTTTAGTTGTTTAGGGTTTTCTCATGTTTTCCAATAATAAATAAGCCCTTGAGCCTCATTGTAACACATTTCAAAGGCATGTAGCCTTCACATCCCTTCTCAAAGATAAGCTACCATCGCCTAAGCAATCTTATTTCCATTATGTTTTTAAGCATAGTTCAATATTTTTCTATTAATGAAATGAAGTGTTCTTTTGTTTCATCTCTATGTTTATGATTATATCTATAAGTTCTTACGTTCCTTTTTAAGATTGGATCAGTGGTATCAGAGTGGTCTGCTCTTTCTCTATTTTTCTTTGCATGTCCCCAACAAGGTTAGGGTATAAGGAGTTAGGGCTTGATTTGGTTGAACCATTGCAAGATCAGCCTCGCAAAACCCGACGACCTCCCATCGCAGAAGAAAAGAAAGATGAGGGGGCAGGAGATCCTTTTAAAATGTTGCTTGAGGAAGCCCTCGAGTGACAGAGGAATGCGATGATGGATAAATTTGCCAAGATCCTTCGACGGCTACCTGCAGGCTATGCATCTTCATCCAACAACCACTTGGAGGCACCACTCCTCTTAAGGTACAAGTTAAATTCGATATTCCCATATTTGGAATCCTGATAGATGTAGATGCCATAGATAAATGGTTAAATCTATTGGAAGGATATATTTCATTTCATGGCTTTTCCAATAGGGAAAATATTACTTTTTCACTTCTTAAAACCACCCCACACATCAAGGATTGGTGGGAAACCTACTGTGAACAAAAGGAAGAGAGTGAACCCCCCTGTTTTTAGCCGCATCCACTTGTAATTATTTTCGAAACACAATCAAGGAACAATATTACCATGTCGGGAGCTATGAAGATAAATATATAAAGTGGACCACGCTACAGCAGGGAAGGGATCAAGATGTGCTAGAGTTCCAAAATACTTTCCATACCCTTCACACAAAGCTAGGTATCAAGTATACTAAGCGGCATTTGGTGCTCAAGTATCGTGAATGTCTACACAAGTACATTTAGGATGAGATGGAGTTCCTAGACATTTCCTCACTTGGAATGGTGTATCGGTACACTGTCAAGATCAATCAGAAGTTTAAATAGAAGAATTAGGACTTTGGATGTGAAAATCTAAAGCAAGGAAAAGGTGCCCCCAAACCATAGAACAAAGGACCAAGTCAAGGTGGTGCTACCAAGGACAGCCCACTGAAGTCGCAAGAAAAGAACAACACCTCAAATATTAAGAAGGACACAGGAAAATGGTGTGAGTTTCATAAGAACTCCACTCAAAATACAAGTGAGTGTTAGGCCAAGCAGTCACTAGTGGTCGAGCTAAAGGCTTCGAATCAGATGTAGGTTCTGAATATGAATCAGAACCCAATAAGAGAACTAACAAATGGAAGCAAATCACTGATGTGGAGCCCAGTGCCACCATGGCCACCATTAAGATCCAAAATATTGAGCCTGAAGATCTAGAGGAGGGTGAACACCTCTTCCACTCATAGATGTGGGTGAAGGTTTCTCTATTGTAGTTCCTTGTCAACAGCAGGATCTAAAAGATATTGATTGCAGCAGAGGTCGTGAAGCGACTGGACCTAAAGACTATAGCACATCCACATAAGTACACCATCAAGTGGATTCACCAACGACGAGATCTTTGTGTCAGCCAACACTACCACCTTCCCTACAACATAAAGCCTTTCACAGATGAGGTACTGTGTGACATTTCTCCTCTTGAATTTTGTGATGTATTGTTAGGACAACATGCTACTTATGGAAATGGCATGTTGTATATGAGTCTAGACCTTTCTCTGTGATTATTACTTTAGCTAATAAGTTGTACAAGATACCGAAGGTAGCCCTAGCTACCACCATCTCTTTAATCATTGCAAAGCAATGAATTAAGATCATTTCCTAAACCAAGAATTTTTTTTCCTTGTGATTTTCCCCCAGGGCATGAAGAAGGTTGTGGCCATGGCTTCTAGGCAGGGCTCCTCTGCACAATAGCAACAGTTGTGTGCTCACTTTGAGAAATTCACCTTTTCCTTGACCCAACTTCAACATCTGGGGTACATCATTGATGAACAAGGTGTACATTTGGACCCACCCAAGATACAATTCATTTCAAATTGGCCAACCCCAACCACTCTAATAGAGGTATGTATCTTTTTGGGGTCTTGCCAATGTCTACCATAGGTTCATGTTGGGGTTCTCTCATATCAATTGCCATTTAATTCAAGTCACCAAGGACCGAGCAAAAGCAAAGATTTTTTGGTCAAAAACCCAACAACAAGCCTTCTCTGAGTTGAAGAATCGCCTCTTTTTAGCACTAGTGCTCACATTACCAGACCTACAACAACCATTTGAGATTGAGACAAATGCCTTTAATTATGCTATTGGTGGGGTTCTTACTCAGCATGGGAATCCAGTGGCTTACCACAATCAGAAAATTTCAAGCAGAGTCTGAAAGTACTCCACTTATGACAAAGAAATGTATTACATTGTGCAAGCTTGTCGTTAATGGAAGCATTACATTCTGGGGAATTAAAAGATCATCCACACAGACCACCGACCTTTACAGTTCATATAGACACAAGGGAAGTTACAGAATGATCACCATTAGAAATGGTCCACCTATTTGCAAAAATTCCATTTGAACATTAATTATAAGAAGGGCAGCACCAATAATGTTGTTGATTACTTTAGTCAACCATCGATCATGGTGTTGATCACTGTGCTTGACTCC
Organism: Pinus taeda; assembly: GCA_000404065.3. Lineage (NCBI taxonomy): Eukaryota > Viridiplantae > Streptophyta > Pinopsida > Pinales > Pinaceae > Pinus > Pinus taeda. The sequence goes on from APFE031573686.1 coordinate 103,572, forward strand.
TATAGGAACGAGACATTGGGGTGGCTACATCTTTAAAAGAGTGAACCAAATTTGGCAAAATATACCAAACACTCCTGGAAGGGAAGAAAGTTCCAAATTTCACCTTGAGGATGCACTATTATGCCAACTAGGACACATCTATGTTCCTTCAATTGAGTGTGCCAAGATGATTTGGGAGGGGCACTACAGTTGGGTCACCAGACCTTCCAAAATAGAGAAAATAGTGGTGGCAATGCAGAAGTATTTTTATTGACTAAAAATTCGTCAAGATGTTGGGAAGTACATTAGATCCTAAACCACCTGCACCATTGCCAAACCAACCATAAAAAAGCAAGGCCTATATACTCCTCTACCTACTCCTAGCCAGCCCTAGGATTTGTCTCCATGGATTACATGTTGGTTCTTCCTTATACTAAGCACAAAAACTATTAGATTTTCATGGTCGTTGACATATTCTCTAATATGGCCATCATGGCAGTCTATAAGAAGAGTATCACAACAAAGGCCACTCCAAGGTTTTCTTTGAGCGAGTATGGGTACACTTTGGGTTCCCATAGTCCATTGTCTTAGATTAGGACATCAGATTCCTGAGTGCATTTTAGTCTAGTATCTAGTCGATGTTGGATACAAAACTTAATAAGTCCATGACTTTCCATCCCCAAACTGATGGCAAAACAAAGGTTGTCAACAAGATGATCGTACACATTATGTACATGTACAACTCGAAGCATCCACACATGCAGGATGAAAGTCTCCCCAATGTCCAACACAGCTACAACAGATTTCTCCAAAACTCAACAAGCCACAACCCCTTTCAGTTAGGGCTAGGATTTCAGCCATTATGCCACATTGATGTGACCATACCATTTGTAGCCACTTAGGTATATTCATCTCTTGTTTATTCTAAAGTTGAAAGGGTTAATAGCTTCATTGAGCATATTCAACACACCCACCAACAGTTCCATGATATATTGGACAGAACTAATTCTAAGTATAAGCAGCGCCAAGATCAATATTGAGTGTCGCACAAGTTCCAAGTGGGCAACAAATTTTGACTACATTTGCAGAAGGATTGCCTTGTTGGAACCAACCAAAAACTTCGCCAGAGCATTGTCGGTGACAATGCCTTCAATCCCATCATCCCATTGTTCCTTGGTCTACACCCAGTGTTTAATGTTGACCGCCTTCACCCATACTTTCCACCATTGTTGGAGACATCTAACATTGGAGAACAACTCACACCAATAGAGCTCAACCCAGATTGCATGGAATAGGCCACAACTAATCAAATCATGGACACATAGATCAAGAAAATTTTCCAATAGAGGATACAATGTTAAGAAACCAGCTCACAAAAAGATAGAAGAGATAGTTGAACGCCTTAGAATTCAGTCTCTTGAAGGGGGAAACCTCCTTTACATTACACAAATGAACAATTATTGGATGATTCAAATGAAAAAACCTCCTTTCTATATATAGGAGTCTAAGGAGTCACAATATAATCCAGTCGACCTAACAATAATAATAAAAAGCCACAAAAATAACAATAAAGGGATTCTATGGGGCCCAATAATAACAATATGGGGACAATAGGGGCACAACAATATTAATAAGGGATACAACTACAATAGTAATGGGGTAATCACTAGTATTATAGGGACCTAACATGCCCCTCTCCTTCAAAAAAGTGTTGTCCTCAATGCTTGAGTAGTTCTGGATGATTTTGTATAAAATTCTCATCCTCCCATGTGGAATCTTCAGCAGATAAGTTCTTCCACATGATGAGATATTCCAAAATTGATCGATTTCATAGCTGTCAAGTTCTTGTTTCTGTGACTGCTTCCGGTTCCAATATAATTTTTCCTTCCTAGTCAAGTTCTAGCAATATTGTTTGAACTGGGAGCTTGTCGCCTATAACCTTCTTTAAACATGAAACATTGAAAACTGGGTGCACTAGAGAAGTTGCAGGAAGCTCCAATTCGTATGCCATCATACCAATATTTTGCAACACCTTGTATGGACCATAATACTTTGGTGATAATTTATTATCCTTCTTAGCTTGCTTGAGGGAAATTTGCTTATATGGTTGTAGCCGTAGGAATACCCAATCACCTACATCAAAACTTCTTTCAATGCGATATTGATCTACCTATTGTTTCATTCTATTATGTGCCAATACGAGGTTATCCTTTAAGAGTTGGAGGACTTGTTGTTGATGTTCGATGTGATGTTCCACTGCTTGAAACTTCGAATTTCTCTTAAATATTATGTGATAGATGGTGGCTGATATCCATAAAGTGCCATAAATGGGGTCATTTTTGTTGTTGTATGGAAGGAAGTGTTTGCCACCATTTAGCCAGAGGCAACCATTTGACCCATTGTGTCTATTTATCAGATACAAAGCAACGAAGATATCCTTCCAAACATTTGTTTACTATCTTAGTTTGCCTATCAGATTGAGGATGATAAGATGACCTATGAGCTAACTGAGTACCAATACAAGAAAATAATTCTATCCAAAAAATTCCAGTGAAAATGGGATCTTTGTCACTTACAATAATCTTTGGATTTCCATGTAGCTTTTGAATGTTTCCATAAATGCAGTAGAAACTGTACTGGATTTAAATGGATGTGATAATGCACAAAAGTTTGCATACTTGCTAAGTCTGTCAACTACCACCATGATGACACTCTTTACCTCAGACTTGGGTAAACCTGTGATAAAATCCATTGAAGCCTTCTCCCAACGTTGGCTTAGAATGGATAAAGATTGTAATAGACATGGGTTCTTAATTGTTTCCACTTTATTTTGTTGGCAAACCAAACATTCTACCACAAACTTTTGAATGTCCAATTTAAGGCCATCCCAAAAAAATTCCTTCTTAAACCTCTGGCAAGTTTTTAAAAATCCTAAGTGCCCTCCTAAGGGAGAAGTGTGCAATTCAATAAGAATCTTTTGTTTGAGTTGGGAATTATTACAGAGGTATAAGCAATCTTTGTACCATAACAAACAATTTTTCCAGCTAAATGTATCAGATGTACTGGAATCTTGTTGTAACTTTTGAATAAGTGCCCACACTTCATCATTCTTCCATTCCTCCCTTGCTTCGTTTACCCAATCTGGTTGGATAATAGAAATGGCACACAACAATGCTTCCACATCCTCATCTTTTCTTGAGAGTGCATCTGCCACCACATTTTGCTTCCCTTTTTTGTGGATGATTTCAAAGTCATTACCCAACATCTTTGTGACCCACTTTTGTTGCTCTTCAGAGGATAATCTTTGTTCTAAAAAGTATTTAAGGCTATTATGATCTGTTTTTACCTTGAAGTGTCTTCCCATTAGGTAGGGTCGCCATTTCTTAAGTGCATGGAGTATTGCCAACATTTCCTTCTCATAAATAGCTTTGTGTAAAAACTTTCCCTTGATTGGACGACTTTCAAAAGCAATGGGTCTTTCATCTTGCATTAAAATAGCACCAATTCCATTTCCTGAAGCATCACATTTCACAATAAAGCTTTTTGTGAAGTCTGGTGTAGCTAAGACCGGTGCTTGGCACATTGCCTTTTTAAGATGTTCGAAGGCCTTTGTTGCTTCTCGAATCCATGAAATTGCATCTTTCTTCAATAATGTTGTTAGAGGTGCTGCTATTCTCCCATAATTCTTAACAAACTTGCGATAATACCCTTTCAACCCGAGAAATCCTCGCAGATGCTTTATGGATGAGGGGATTTTCCATTCCTTAATGGCTTTAATTTTGCTAGGGTCTACCTTAACTCCATGTGATACAATATGACTCAGATATTCCACCTCTTGCCAAAGAAACATTTGGATATTTTTGCATATAATTGTTTCTCCTCCAATAGTTGTAGCACCCTGTCAACATGTTCAACATGATCCTTCCAAGACTTGCTATAGATTAATATATCATCAAAAAATACTAACACAAATTGTCTAAGGAAGGGTTTGAAAATAGAATTCATCAAACATTGAAATGTAGAAGGTGCATAGGTAAGGCCAAAAGGCATGACCAAAAATTCATAATGACCCTCATGAGTTCTAAATGCTATTTTCGGAATGTCTTCAGTCTTCATTCTGATTTGATGATATCCTGAACGAAGATCCAACTTGGTGAAGTAAATTGATCCATGCAATTCATCCAATAATTCATCAATGACAGGAATGGGAA
>APFE031573686.1:107942-123647 GCA_000404065.3 Pinus taeda
ATTCAAATCTTCCATGTTTGTCTTCAAATATATCTTCAAATAGTCCATCTTAGCTTCCACGTCAATCATCTTAGCTTTTACACCTTTCTTTAAACAATCCATCTTAGCTTCTATGCTTTTCTTTAAACATCCATCTTAGCTTTTACATCTTTCTTTAAACCATCCATCTTAGATTCTGTTCCTTTTTGTGCAAGTGACACTTGTTGCACTTGGTCTCGTAATTTTGATATATCATGTTACATTTCTTCCTCTTCTTCATGAGTCATGCTAGAGCTTTGAGTTTTCTTACTAGGTGTTTGCATTTCTTTCATTGAGGCATCAATTATTGATAATAATGCTTTACTATGCCCTTTGAATTCCTTCAAACTAATTTTTCAAACCAAGCGTATGCAAAAATTAAAAAAAAAAAAAACTACACAAGTTTTTCACTTTGTAGGAGCTTGATATTGAATCTGATGTATCTTTATAATTTCAAATCATCCAGTTCTGAAATTGCGACCTACAGTATCCCTATGTGTCTTATTTCCAATGCCACTAGTCTGATCCAAATTGGATTCTCCAAGGAAGAGTTATGCCAAATCTCCCACAGTGACCTGATTATAGACTAGTTCAGTAGAGTGAACTTGTATGATGTGCCACGAGTCACTGTTTCAACCTTTTGCTCTGAAAAATATGTACAAGAAACTACAGTCCATCCTCCTTCTATACCTCCTTACGAAATTTCAATCTTATGCTTAGAGAGAAATTTATGATGATTTTCCCTAGGTCACCTATTTGGAATGCAATTTAGGAGTCTGCAAAAATACCAACTTCCTCAATTCATATCTCTGCAAATATAACGCTAAAAGCTCTAAAATTCGGACCTGAGGTTCAGTACAATTTTGTCTCAAATGGGTTTTTTTTAGCTTCTGAAACATCGCACAGGAAAAAAAATAAAATAAAATAAAATAATAATAAAATAAAAAAAAAAACAAAAATAAAATAAAAAAAAAATAAAAAATAAATATAAAATAAAATAAATAAATAAATTATAGTGAAAATGCCACAATGACCTATTTGGAGTAGCGAAACCCTAGAATCCAATGCTCTAATACCAAATGTTATGAAACCAGCTCACAAAAAGATAGTTGAACGCCTTAGAATTTAGCCTCTTCGAGGGGGGAACCTCCTTTAAATTACACAAATAAACAATTCTTGGTTGATTCAAATGGAAAACCTCCTTTCTATATACAGGAGTCTAAGGAATCACAATATAACCCAACTGACCTAACAATAATAATATAAAGCCACAAAAATAACAATAGAGGGATTCTATGGGGCATAGTAATAACAATATGGGGAAAATAAGGGCACAACAATAGTAATAAGGGATACAATTACAATAGTAATGGGGTAATCACTAGTATTATAGTGACCTAACATACAACTATATCTAGTTGTAAAAGCATGCCAACTGCTTCACCAAGGCAAGTGGTTCACCAGGGACCAGGTTAAACAGAAATTTTCTCACCTCATGGAGGCTCTGCACACAATGGGGACCATTGATTCCTAAGAGGATAGAAATTATCCAGGTGGATATTGGTGGCCACCTACCTGTTTGACCTAGACCCCCTAGTCAGTTTCTTTAGTTTCCTTGTTCATTTCAGCATTTACTATTTTTAGCAGTTTTTCGAGTCCTAAACTTCTAGAGCAATTTTGACCCCCTAAATGAAATTTTTTTGGGGTACACACCTATGGGCCTGCCAAAAAACCTATATTACTCAAAGAGACATTTCTAACAAGGTATCATATGCACCAAACGGAGATAATATGACCAAGTTATGACCCCAGGAAGTTGGCTGCCCATATAACCCCAATGGGGCCCACAAACTCTTGGTGTTACATCTCATGGGGTTAGGGTTTTGGTTGTTTAGGGATTTCTCATGTTTTCCAATAATAAATAGGCCATTGATCCTCAGTGTAACATAGTTAAGAGGCATGTAGCTGCCACATCTATTCTCAGAGATAAGCTACCATCGCTCGAGCTATCTTATTTCCATTATGTTTGTAAGCATAGTTCAATATTTTTCTATTAATTAAATGAAGTTTTTTTATTTTGAATCTCTATGTTTATGATTATATCTATAATTTCTTGCATTCCTATTTAAGTTCAGATCACTACACCTATATGAATATCCCATAAATTATCACACATAAAAATAAAGAATTATTAGAGGATTATGTTGAGTTATAATGACAAGGAAACTGAAGAAGTAAATGAGAGAAAACTTGGTAAGGAATCTCTATTGGTATGAATTTAAATAGGAATGCAACAAATAATAGATATAACCATAAATAAAAATATGCATTAGAAATAACACTTCATTTCATTAATACCAAATACTGAAATATGCTTACAAACATAATGGAAATGAGACTAACTTGGGTGATGGTAGCTTATCTCTGAGAAGAGATGTGGTAACTACATGCCTCTAAACTATGTTACAATGATGCTCAAGGGCCCATTTATTATTGGAAAACATGAGAAAAATCTAAACAATAAAAACCACAACCCCAGGAGATGTAATGCCAAGATTTTGTGGGCCCCGTTGGGGTTAGTTCGGCAACCAACTTCCTGGGATCATAAATTGGTCATATTGTCTATGTTTTCCGCATATGATACCTTGTTGGAAAGGTCTCTCTAAGTACTACATGCTTTCCCATAGGCCCGTTCCAATTTCCATGGCCCTACAGAGGACCTAAAAAAACGTCGTTTAGGGGGCCAAAACTGTTTTGGAAGTTTAGGACCCGAAAAACTGCTAAAAATAGTAAATGTTGAAATAAACAAGGGAACAAAAGAAAATTACTAGAGATCTAGGTGCATTAGGTGGGTGGCAATCAAAATCCACTTGGATCATTCCTCCCCCCTTAAGAAAAAATGGTCCCCATTGCGTGCAGATCCTCCATGAGGTAAGGAAATTTCTGTTGAACCTGGTCCCTAGTGAGTCACTTGCCTTGGTGTAGTAGTTGGCCAACTTTGACAACCCAATATAGTTGTACCTTTTACTGGTGAGTATTCTTGACTTATGTCTCCATAATCTGATTATTTATGGCCTGTGATGAAGGAAAGTGTTCCCTCTACGGACAGAGGCAACCCCTCTAGCCCTAGAGTGGGTCTAGTCACAAACAAGGACAGATCAAAAATAGCTTTCCTTAAACTGTTAAAGTTGGAGGCCTACCTAAACCATTGGTCGATGGAGTTCCTTTGCGCTTCTCCAGCTTTCGCTTCCTTCTCCTCAATACATGATCAACCTGAAATAATGCAAAGGAAATACAACAAAGCACGTAATCGAAAAACAACAATGAACTATTTACTCAAAAAGTCAAGAATTCATGAGCTATCAAGTACATTACATACAAGACATAGGAAAACATCATTGATTGCATTAATAATGAAATAAGAGTAATCTTACAACCAAAGTCTTGACGTCACAAGCCTTCCCAGAGGGATCCAGCCAGCATGTTCTTCAAGCATTCACTCTTTGAAGATGGATCTCCCATCATAAAAAGGTATTTCTCTCACTCACAAGTTTGACATGAAATCAAGGGCACTTCACAACCTTCCCCAAGCTATCAACACTCTCACACTTACCACACTCACACCAGCTATCTATCAAAAGCACTAACAGCACTGCTCAACCCAAGAATTTACCAACTACCAACCATTAGCTGATCATATCAAAAGTGAGTGTTTAAATAGGAGAAGGAGTCTCCATGAAAGGGGGAAGAGAGAGCTTATCACCAAGGAAGGTAGCACAATTGACGGAACTGCCATGTCAAGGAAGGAAGGGCGACACAAGTTATGCCAACAACCAAGTCTAGAGTCATCCAGAAGGCCGACTGTTGGAACAAATTCACCCAATCTGGGTCATCATGGGTACATAACTGAACTTCAGCGTTGACATCGTGGGTGACCAACGCAGATAGTCAGGTCATCGCCGAAGATAATAAGCAACCTCGCACTGGGGCATGAAATCAGACCATCGTGGGAATCAGATGTACTTTCGCGCTGGCAGTGCGGCTGGACTGTTGAGGAGCACTGTTCAGCGCATTTATTAAGCCCATAGTCGTGATGAGGCAGATAACTTAGGAAAAGTGGGTCAATTGGCATGATCAGAGAGCATTTGTTCAACATGAGCATGTTTGACTTAGACACATGACACAGTAGATGGACTGGGAGTGAAGGCAGTGACAAATTACTGTGTAACAGATGCCCCCTAAAGTATGAAGCCCGAGAGAGTGGGAGGGGTGAAATGCTTTACAAAACTGGCTGAGCTGGAACACCATCCGAAAGAACCTGTAGGTGCAAGTACAAATGATATCTCTGATAGTGAAATACATGTAGTCTAGGCATGGATGCAGCCATCCAAAAGGCATATGAATTAGGTCTATGGTATGGATGCAGCCATCTAGCTAATGAGACCATAATAATAATAAACGCATGGCCACAGCCATCCATCAAGACTCAAGTATGGTCGCAGCCATCCATCAATGAGTCATGTAATCACGAACCAATCCACGCAACCTGAACATGTGTGATCTGAGTTTGGGGTCTTGAACCCAACCAATGATAGTACAAGTTCCAACATGCGAATAGAGGTGTTGAAGCGAGCATGATAGAAAATCGCTTGATTACCGATCGATGATGTAAATCATTAACAAGCACGAGAGAAACCACTAATGATGCCAATGGTTCTCAAGGTACTGTCCGGTGCAATCCACGAAGCGTGAAGAATGAACTAAAGTTGAACACTCGTGGAATCACCCAATAGGTGACCAATGGTGTAAGTCGACCGGTAGGCGTAAAGAACTTTCCATTGAGGCATGCAAGCTCCAAGGTACCATAGGGATCTCTGGATCAATCTCCCGGATAATGAGATGATTTCGACAGGAGATGACCTGTAGTGGGAGGGCCATGATGTTTCCCCCATCAACAACACGAAACAAGGAACAAGTAGTAGATGGTGAAGTAGAGTATCAGAGAACGAGACAAAGGTGTAAACTATAGAAAGATTATACTCTTGAACATGTCGGTGACACGACTCTGGAGGGTGGCAGCATTCAGGTACCAAAGGATCAGAGGCTTGACGGAGATAGCATGGATCAGATAGAATGAGGTTAAATGACAACCCAAACCTAAAGAAGGCCAAATGATGATGTATGGATGTCCCAACCTGACAAGAAATAGAAGTGTTGATGCTCAAGAGTGACTAGCCGCCATATACAATCAATGATGTTTTCCAAATTTTCCCCAACCATTGCCGGTGAGTACCCCAATTATTTTTTAAAACAAGCTTGAAGGGGATAGCATATGCTTGTGATATAAGTTTGACCTTTGGTCAAATCCAACCTAGTGATAGTTTAATGAGCCCTAGGGAGGAGAAGCTCGAGTCTCGTCATGATGACGATTCCAATGTCGTCAGGGTTTAACAAGTCCGACAGAGGCAAAACTCGGAGTCTTTTTCATGTTTAGGGAGTTTGAAAAAGACACGGAAAAGAAAACTTCAAGGGGGTCCTTTTTCATAAAGTTGTGTCTCTCGAGCCTGAAAAAGTATAAAACAATACTCGAAAGAACCACTTGACCATTACAATCAAGGAGTACTTTTCGTGATCAGTGATCTCAACCTAAAAAAGTAGAAAAGTGATTGAAACCACACCATTTCGTAACCAATAACGAGCCTGAAACAAAAAAAGCTAGGCAATCTTTTTTCATTTACACGGTCAGAAAAGAGCTTAAAGCAGACCGCCTCTCATTTCGTTTAACGAGTCGAAAGGGAAAACTCGGCAATCTTTTCATATTTAAACAGTTGGAAAAGAGATGAAAGTAGACCTCCATTTTTGTTCTCTTTAACGAGTCAAAAAGGGAAAAATACTTGGCAATCTTTTCATATTTTACGAGTCGGAAAAGAGCTTAAAGGTGACTCATCCTAGAGGAACAATTGGTATAAAGGATAGAAACTGGTTCCGGCAATGATGGAACTACTCAAAACATGTAATGGTCAAGAGGTTGGATAATAAAACCACTCATCGTTACGGTTCCTCAAGAAAGGAAAAACAACCAATTGAAAACATATGATCAGCCAAAGAGATGGTGGTGATGGAATGAAATAACCAAGGCTCATCTAGCAGAATTTAGCGGATAAACGGAAATCACGAGATGTAAATCAAGTATGGGTTCATTTTTACACAAGCTTGAACCATGGAGAACTTTGTTTGGATTCGGTTTCATGTTTACACAAGCTTGAAATGAAAAGCTATGCTTTTTATAAGTTCACATGCCCCCAGCATAATGACGCAAATCGAGGTACATGCCCCCCAAGCTTCATTGCATTCAACGATGTGGATGGAATGAAGGTTCACTTCCGAGATCTTAGAAAGACTCGACTTGGATTGTACGAGATCTTAATCAAAGACTCGATTTGGAAAGGGGGTTGTTTCATTTTTTAATTAGGTTGACACCGTAAAAGAACTATCCTCATAACCCTTGTTTCATTTTTTAATGAGCTTGACACAAGATCAGGAACAATGCTCGAAACACCCAATTTCATTTTTTAATGAGGTTGAGACAGGAAGAAACTATCCTCATCACTCCATGGTTCATTGGCCATATGAGAACATGGCTCCCAAGAGGTCATCGAGGGTACATAACTGAACTTCAGCGCTAACATCACGGGTGAGCAACGCAGATAGTCAGGTCATCGCCGAAGATAATAAGCAACCTCACGCTAGGGCATGAAATCGGACCATCGCAGGAATTAGATGTACTTCCGTGCTGGCAGCGCAGCTGGACTGTTCAAGAGCGCAATTCAGCGTGTTTATTAAGCCCATAGTCTCGATGAGGCAGATAACTTAGGAAAAGTGGGTCAATTGGCATGATCAGAGAGCATTTGTTCAACATGAGCATGTTTGACTTAGACACATGACACAGTAGATGGACTGGGAGTGAAGGCAGTGACAAATTACTGTGTAACATGGCCCATTGCATACAGTCTGGGTTTAACTCTGTTGGTGTGAGTTGTTCTGCAATGTCTGATGTGTCCAACAATGGTGGGAAGTATGGTCAAAGGTAGTCCACATTAAACACTGGGTGCAGGGCAAGGAATGGGGGAATGTGGAGCTGAAAGGAATTGTCTCCCACAACCTTGGTAATGGTGTAAGAACCATATCAGAGTGGTCTAAGATTCCTACGGGCTCTGGTAAGGCATTCTTTCTGCAAATGAAACCAACCTTTATCACCCACCTGAAACTTATGTGGCACTTGATGTTAATCAGGTCGTTGCTTGTACTTGGAATTTGACTTCTCCAAGATTTTGTGAACCTCTTGGCAAATGTGTTGGATGTGTTCAATAAATATGGTCTCTTTATGAGCCTCGAATAGTCGCTTGTGGCATGGCAACATCAATCAGACACAATGGTTGAAATCCTAGACCCACCTAAAAGGGACTACAACTAGTTGAGAAAAGGAGAGCTCTATTATAACTGTGTTGCAAATATGGAAGACTCTCATCCTAGGTTCAAGGATTCTTGGAGTTGTACATGGGAAGTATGTGCACTATCATCTTATTGACAACCTTCATCTGGCCATCAGTCTGGAGATGGAAGGAAGTTGTTTGGTGAGCTTGGTCTCCAATAGTGTCCAGAGGCTTGACCAGAATGTGCTCAAGAACTTGTTATCCCAATATAATATAATGATCAGCAAGATCCCAAAATGTACCCATACTCGTTCAAATAATACTTTGGCAGTGTCCTCTACTGTGATACTCTTCTTGCAGGCCACCAATATAGCCATCTTATAAAATTTGTCCACCACCACAAATACACAGTCATTACCATGCTTAGTAGAAGGAAGGCCAAACACATAGTCCATGGAGATGGATTCCCACGGATGGCTGGGAGTAAACAAAGAAGCGTACAAGCCTTGCTTCTTGATGGTTTGCTTGGATATGGCATAGGCAGTGTAGGATTTGATATATTTCCCAACCTCCAATCAGAGTTTGGTCCAATAAAATTACTTTTGTAGTACAACCACAGTTTTCTCCACACCAAAGTGTCCTACTACTCGACTGTAGTGTGCCTCCCAAATAAGCTTGGCACGCTCACTTGAAGGAACACAAAGGTGGTCCGAGTAGTATAATAATGCATCCTGGATGTGAAAATCAAGAAATTCCTATCCAGGTAATAGAACGAGGTATGTTGAGGTGAACTCTGGATCATTTTTGTATAGTTGTGGCCATCCAAAGTTCTCGTGACCACAAGAGTTGAGAATAGTAGTTATTGTTGCAACTGGGAACCGAATGAGGTAGTTTGCAACATGATTGGTGCTACCCTTTTTGTATTTAATGTTCAGGTGGAATTGTTGCAGATATGTAGACCACTTAAAATGGTGATTATTTTGCAACTTTCCCTATGTCTGTATAAACTTAAGAGGTCAGTGATCGATGTGGATGACCGTCTCCTTCCCCAAAATGTAGTGCTTCAATTGTCAGCAAGCGTGCACGATGGAATACATCTCTTTATCATAGGTGGGGTACTTCCGAATTGTATTGGAAAGTGTCTCACTATGATAGGCCATTGGATGCCCATGTTGGGAGAGGATTGCACCAATAGCATAGTCTGAGGCGCCTGTCTCGATTTCAAATGGATGTTGCAGGTCTGGCAGTGTGAGGACTGGTGTAGAGAAGAGATGGTGCTTCAACCCAACGAATGCCTTCTGTTGGGACTTAGACTAGGAAAAAAATTCTTTCGCCCCGCCCTTACTAATCTAACTCAAAGGCCAAGTGATATAGGAGAAACCCAACATGAAGCTCCGATAGAAATTTGCAAGGCATAAAAAACTGCGAAGCTCCGTTAGAGTAGTTAAGGCTAGCTAGTCCCGAATGACTTCGATCTTGGTGTTGGCATTATGATACATATGTTGTACTTGATGGCAACCCACTCATCTCAGATGATAAATTATAGTGCAGCAAAGTTATTCTTTGGTTCTGCAGGTGCACAGATCAAAAGATGCGGATATGTTTGTAGGTCTCCCACACAAAAGGTGCGAACCTAAAATGCACATACTTTCATGCAGAGAAAAACGCACATCTTATGTTTGGTCCATGGTATTTAGTCCGACGTTTTTGATCCTATGGTTTTGGTCTGTGGTTTTGGCATCTAAAATATTGAACCCAGGTTTTGGATCCCTTGTATTGGTTTTCTATGGCTTTGATCCATGGTTTGAGTAAGGGCTTGCCTATAAAAAGGAAAGGAGATCATTTGGCTAAACACTCGTGAAAATTGAATATCTTAAGATCTGAAATTATGGGTGGTCGGTTTAAAAAGCTAGATCTAAATCAAGGTGGAAACTGTAAATTATAAGGCGGATCTATTGATAGGTCATGATCTCTTTGGCGCATGATCAGATCTGTGGATCTGACAGTCTGTGGCACATTGGAGGACTGATAATTTGGCTCTATATGGAGGTCCGCAGGCGATCCACAGCATAGGTGCAGAGGTACACAGCGCAGCAGAAGGCGCAGGTGCGGAGGTACGCAGCGCAGTAGACAGATCAGGTACGAAGGTACAGAGAGAAATAGAAGGCGCAAGTGCAGAGGTATGCAGCGCAGTATATTGATCAGGTGCGGAGGTGCGCTGTCGGGTACAGTCTAGACACAAAAGAACTGCAGATATTCGCAGGTTTCCTTCGGTGAAATTGCGGACCTTTCCTGAAATATATTTTAGCTCTCTTTTTCTGCAGAGATTTGGGTTTAAATTGGTGTCTGGTTACTGGTGTTATTTTCTGGTTACTGCACTCTGAGAAGTTATTTGTTTAAAGGAGATTGGGTGATGCACATGTATTTGATGTTTTGGATCTAGTTTGAAAATTTATGAAACACAGTCCCTGGAAGAAAAGAGAAGGTTGTAGCCTTATGTAGATCAGCTCCTACATACTAGTATTTCAGCTAGTACAAAAGTTAAGGGGGTTGTAGCTCCCTTCCAAAAGAAGCTGGAAAACAAGAGAGAGAGTTATAGCTCTCTGCAGGTTGCAGCCTGCGTACTGGTAAAAGACTGCACCAATACAAAATCATTGTAAGAAGAAATTTCTCATTGAAAGAAGATAGAGACATATTGCAAAAGGTGGTTTTCACCCACATAGGGTTTCCACCTTACATCTTGTGTTCCTTGGTGTGACTGTCTACTTTGTGTTCCTGCTCATTTTCTATGGTTCTCACATACAAATTAATGACAAACATCTAATTATAAGTTTGGAAGGTATATGCAAGTTTAAATTGTCAGATCTGAAAATATTTGTATAAATTGAGAAGAGTTTCATAATACTGATTCACCCCCCCATCTCAGTATTATTTCTAACACTTGGGCGAGTCCACATGCACGCCATGCTCATCTATGATGTAACCCAAGTATTGGACCTGGCTCATGCAAAGGTGCATTTGTCCAAGTTGGCACATAGTTTATGCTTCCAAAGGGTTTGAAGGACTTGTTGAATGTGTTGCAAATTTTCTTCCCAACTCTTTTTGAAGATGAGGATCTTGTCCATATAAACCACCACTAATGAGTTGGTGAAGGGTCGAAGATGTCATCCATTAGCCTCATAAAAGTAGCAAGGGCATTTATCAACCCAAAAGGCATAACCAATCATACAAAAAGGCCTTCCTTGGATTTAAAGGTGGTCTTCCATACATCCATGGGCTCTATTGGAACCTAGTGATAACCACACTTTAGATTGATAACACTTCTCAAGCACCTGTCTCGATTCCAAATGGATGTTGCAAATCTGGCAGTGTGAGTACTATTGCAGAGAAGAGGTGGTGCTTCAACCCTGTTGGCTTGAGGGGGCCTGACCTAGGTTCGAAGTTATTTAGCCAAACAAATCCCTATACTACTGGCCCTTTCAGCAACAGCTCATGGAGTCCAGACTGAGGTCTCACTTGAAGTAGTATGGGGGGATGCTGGAACCAAGTTTCTCCACCCTTGAGATGTCTGAGGGTTCGATTTAGTCCAACTGTGAATACCTTTGCATAGGTCACTTCGCACACTATCCTAACCTACGAGGCCTTTGTGCTCTATTATACTTGCCTTCGCACAACCCTAACCAGGGGCTGAGGCGCTTTCGCATTGCTAAAGGAATGATCTGCGTTATTTCCCAAAGTTACACCGCGGATCTTACTTATCTTCTTATAATAGTTAGTTATCTTCATGTAAATGAATACTTATCTTATATTCGCTTATTCAACACATTCATATAAGTTCACACAGCAAATAAACAATAAATTTCCAATTCATACCCAATATAATTCAATGCATAAAATAGGAAAATGACACACAGAATGATAAGAAAATTCTCTTTATTATTTTCTCCAACGGTTATAGACTCGACTCACCCTGTGAACTCAGCTATAGGGGTCTGCGCACTCAGCTGCAGTCTACTAGGCCTCTGCACACTTAGTTGTAGGGGTCCACACACTCAGCTACAGACTACTAGGCCTCTGCACACTCAGCGGCATAGCCTTCTCCTACTCTATGACCCAAAGGTATGACTCGATGCTTCCACTTAGACTCAATTCTTCATCATTAGATCTTCAGTTAACTTCTACTTAACTCCTTTACAACTTAGAGCCTCTCTCTATTTATATAATCCCATGGTCCGCGAACCATGGGTAGAACTTTCAAGCTGACATTACATTACAAAAGTAAGGGCAGACAACCCTATGACTCAATTATAACTTCGCGCTCCACACCCACAAATCGTAGAGTATTTACATTGGACTTAGTCAAAACTTGGGCTTTACACCCCAAAACTTGCCTTGGGGGATCTTGTGCCCAACAGGCCCCCAACACAAACATCGTAACTCACCTCGAGTCACTTTGTTGATGCAGAGATCTTCACGCGAAGACCTCCCAACTCTGCTCAAACTGTTGCAAGGTCGGTAGCACACTGAGTGGTTGCCTATTGTATCTCCTGGACACATTGTTCGGAGACTATTGTATCATCACTGCTTCCCTATATCTGCTCCTGCATCCCCTACATCTGCGTGAGCTTGCCTTCAATTGTTGTTGTGATGGCGAAGGCCTTGTCGATCCAAGGATAGGCAAGTTCCTTCAAAACCACTTCTCTATGTCGCGTTGCATATACCTACTCCTTAAGTGCTTTGGCTTGTTGCATCCATGTGAGCCTCTATGTAAGGGCCACCATTTGTGCGGTCCCTTTGACATCATCATACTATTGTTGTAGCTCACGTGCCTTTGTTTCTAAGCGTTATATGTTCGGGTCTTCTTGCAGAGTGGTGAGGATGTCCAACAATTCTTCCAACATTTTGGTGTAGTCCTTCACTACACTGCTGATCTCTTCCATCCCCGATGTAATGGAATTGACATGTTGTTCCCTTACCTATGGAGGAGTTGAAGGTTGCGCCTTCAAACAGTGCTACTATCTAAAGGTTTAGCTCCAGTTGAACCTTAGCCATCTCTTCTCATACTTTGTGCACTCTTGCTGCTAACCTCTGGATGCACGCCTTTGTTGGTGCCTCTGCTGGGATGGCCAGCTCAGGAACCATCTGGCAGGCCTCCTAAACCACCTACACCATATATCGGTTTTGCGCGACTACCTCATCACGTTGCAGGCTCAGTTGCTCTATTTTAATTCTTTGTTTGCTTAACACCTGTAGCACGTGGGCTCCCTGGCCCGTAGTTCTGCAGCCACTTCGTCCTACATGACATAGAGTGTCTCCCAAGGGAGTGCAACCATGTTGATCCCTAATCCTTTCAACGCACTAACCGTAGGCCTGTCGGCCTTGATTTTTGTAACCAGTGCCCCCTCTGGTAGCACTATTGTGTTGGTCATGCAGGCCCATAGCATTTCCTCAGTCGTGGTCGTTCCTACTGCGAGGTTGGGCAAGAGAGTACCAGCCCAGGGAGTGCGCACCTGCAACTCCTAAATCTATGACTGGAAGGCCCCAAACATAATTTGATTCTCCTCCACCAACTGCTGGAGGGCCTCCATGGTGACATCATGCACTGTCTCCCCTATATCATGAAGATCTCCCTCAGTGACGGTGATTAGATTGAAAGAAGTCTTAGACGCTTTCGACTTCTTTCACAGCCCCACCTGCTCTCTTGGCTGCTAGCACTTTAACTATGTCATCATTTTTTGTAGGTCTGCAGCATCCTCCTCTGTCTCTATCTCCATTTCTTGTTCCTGCTTAGGCGAAGGCGAATTCCAGCCCTTGCGCTCCTTCTCTACTACCTTTTGTCCTTTTGTTGTGGCTGCCTTTTTTCTTCTCTTCTATGCCAACTGTGCCATCTGCAGTTTTGTCTCTTCCTTCTTCCGTTGTGTAGTAGACTTTTCCATTTCCGTCATGGAGATGGCTGGAGCACACCACTCTGGTGACCACGCCTCAAGTACGTCAAAATAACATCATTCGTGGCCAGGTATGGTAGTTCATTCCACTTCTTCATGGGGTCCTTGTGCGTCCTGATGTAGACGTGATGGAAGTCTCCCTTAAACTCGTGAAGCTTTGTAAGTTGTTATAGACAATGTGCGATAACTGTAGCTTGTGATTAATCCCCATTCCAATGTTCATCTCCATGAACACCCAAAATATTTTACTATCTCGAATCCTGCACACGTCTTTAGTGGCCCATATCGAAGCATACTTCGCGACCTCCAAGATATCCCTCTCAATTGGGGGGAACTAGCTGTCCTCAGGCAATTCCCTAGCCACCAACACTATGGACAGTAGAAGCCATGCATAGTGGAAGGTCTTCCCCTATTCCTGTGCCTCGCTGAAATTCTCCAAGAATTCCTTGCACAAGTACTATGACCAGTTGAAGTGGACACCCTCTACACAATATGCGACAAGTGTTATCACCGGCATGGGCACCTCTTCCGCATGGCACTTTTGCATAACCTTACCATCCAGTATCTGGGTCACAACTTTGATTGCCTTAATATTAATACTGGATATCGTGTACCCTCTCTTTTTCTTCTCCAGCTTTAATTTTTCCTTCATGGCCTCCGCGATGGCCAAGTCAGTGCTCTTTCCCTCTGAAATATCCATTAGGTCCTCCCCCTTACAAGGCAGTTGGGTAATTCTATGAATTAGGTGGTTCATGATGGGGATGGGCTCCTCCAGCCAGAAACACCCATCATGCACCAGGAAAATCAGCTCCCTGATGACAAAGATAGTTACTGGGGCATGATGGTAATGTGGCACCTAAATAAAGTTCAACAACCCTGCTTTCTCTACCCCTCGCAACCACTTGTGCGGCTCCAACTCTACAACTCCCACCGCAGTGTTTTTCTTCGGCTTCATGAGCCATGTAGTTTCCAAGTGTGGGAACTTTTCATGGTCTGTGAGATCCCAGTATATTCAAACTTTAGATTCGACATCCATCCAAAGTGCGCTCCTTCAAAAATGATATCGTCGGGTAGCAGCGGAGTCTGCCAAGAGCTCCTGCTCTCATATAGGTCCTTGGGCACCTTTACTTTTCCCTTATGTGGAGGAACATATGCGAGCAATCTAGTCGGAGGATCTGCACCCTCGGTTTCCTCCTCCATTTCTTTGCCCTCTTCTTCTTCCACCAGGATTTCCTCAAGGTCTTCCTCCTCCTCATCTGTTTCCACATTAACCACTTTCCCCTTTTCTTCCATGGTCAGTTTAGTTCTCAGTGAGTTTCGAGGGGACATGAGCACTAGAATCATAGGCTTCTTATCCTTCTTAGGCCTCAGTGTGCACAACGATTTAGGGATTTCCACAACTATCCCAGAGATCTCAGGAGCATCTTCTACTTTCATGGCCTGCGTGACCTCTTCGGTGGTTATTTCTCTGATTTCCCTAGATTCTTCAGACGATGCCAAATTTTTTTCTAAGAATCTCTCAACTACTCAACCAAGTGCTCAAACAATGCTTTGAATAGGTTAAACAGGTGTCAGTTCAGAATACTCTAGGCGCATGACAACTCAATTCTCAAATGGCCAAGTGTTGTTTGCTAGGTAGCGCTTTGCAATTTATAGCGCCTTTTGAATTTGAATTCGACTGTTCCACCCAAATTTGATTCATTAATGCTCCCTTGGTGGTAGATTTTCCCAAATCTAGCCCATAAATCCTGCCTTAAATTCCTGACGCCCACTCCATTTGATCTCAAACCAAGCATCACATTGTGAATCATGACTATAACATTCAATTTCTAGCCAACCTGCGCAACAGTGCAGCCACCCTTGCGCTATCACAGACCTTGTGACACTTCACTCCTACATGCATTCTCATCATCGCGCAACTCTCAAGCAAGGTATTTTATAGTCCCATGCCTCCTTTCAACTGCCTAGAGTGTTAAGATTGTGCTTCCTGTTAGTGTCAGTCTTTTCAGCCTTCCTCCAGTGATCAAATGTGCTCTTACAAAGTGATTTTGAAGTGTCAAGGTCAAATTTTGTCATTTCAAAGAGTTTTCAAGCAAAATTTGGTCACTAGGCATTAGGTCTAGGGTTTGCTTTCACTCCTTCTAAATTTGTCCAAATGGCGGGCTATGTCATCATTCAGCTGAGTCTATCATCATTCATAGGGTTGTCATTATCATGTCAGTGTCTAATGAGTCATTTTACGTCTTGTTCATGCTTCAGTTGTGCCTTGCCAAGTTCATTTCCCTCTCCTAGGGTTTTGAAGCCAATTT
>APFE031573686.1:124423-139044 GCA_000404065.3 Pinus taeda
TTGATGTAAAAAGTAAATAATTAATGCATGAATCAGTTAGCTAAGTAATAGAGGCAAGTTGTTGAGCTGCCTATTATCTAGTGCTTAGTTTGGAATTAGTTCAAACTGCTCTTAGAAGGATGAGCTCGACCCCTAGAGGCAAGGGAAGAGGTTAGCTTGCCTATATTATGTGTTTTCTTAGTCATTTTGAGAGGTTGGAAGGTTGGACTCTTGTGGGAGAAAGCTTCATTGTATATTGTACATCTATCTCTGCAATTTTAAGAAGAGGAAGGCCAGGGTTTTGCAGGCATCATTGTGGATTCTTGTGGATTGTAGTGTTGATGGTGTGTTCTCTACATGTTCTTGTAAGTTTGTTTATGTATTCTACATCTCTCTTTTGCTTCTATTTGGACAGATGAAGTGGTAAAGTTTGAAAACATGCTTTGACATGCTCAGCTTTTTAGTTTGTTCAAAATTTATGTTTTCTGCTATCTAGAGAGGATTCAAATGGTTGTTTGCCCTCTTTAGCTCCTTCTCTATCATCCCTGATCATCCATCTCAAATTAAGGCATCAGCGCTCACTCCTACCTTGCCCCAAAGATCTCCCTGCAAAAACTGTGCTCAATCCCCGCACCCTGAATTGCACTCCCTCCAATTGCCACCAAAAAACCAAAAATCTTTAAATCAACCCCCTTTATCAATTTACTAGCCTAAAATCTTTATTCCTAATTGGTCAGCTTATCATATTGAAAGATCTACCGAATCTGACCCGAGAGAGCCTTCTCATACCTCGTAGGGCTAGCTACGAGGTGAAATGGTTTGATGTAGCCTTGAGAGTTTGTCTATCTCAGCCTAGGTGAATTCCAAGCGCTAACACTTCCCACGACTAGTCAAGTGGCCAGGCCACTTGTATACGGCTTCAATCGACCATCAATCACTTTTCCTGGGAAAAATCTACCTTTTAACTTTACTATCTACATTGCACACTTCACCATCTGCATTGCGCCACCATCGATGATCCCTTTAGTAATATACGGTCCCATCCAAGGCATCAAATTGATCAAATCTCAGTGGTAGTCTCCAAATTTGTCAACGTAATTGTGTGCATCATGTTTTATCACAAAAGTTTTCCTATCAAGAAAGTCCTTCTTTATTCCTTCCTCAAGCTTCTTGACTTCTTCTTCCGTCATGGTGCTTTTCGCCCTTAACTGAACTCTTTCATTCATGATTTCTTAGAGCTGAAGGTCACCTTGTTGGACTCTTTAATCAGGTCCCAAGCGTTCTTTTTCATCCAACTGTGCAATCCCTTCTTCTAAGCCTCCACGAACCATCATATCCATAGGTGCTGCTATGCGTGGACTAGGCATAATATACTCCATTAGTATTACAGTGTTTCCTCCATAGGTCAGCCTAGAAGGTGTCTGTCCCGTCAGTTTCTTACACGTTGTCCTATAAGCCCACAAAACTACTAGTACATGCAAGTCCCAATCACTTCGTTGCGCATTATATACCTTGTTCAGTGCTTCACAAACTTCATTAAATGCTTCTACGTTGGTAACCTTCTGCACACTTGTTCTTTCCACACTCTGTCGTTCCAACTTGAGGGACCATTTACGTAATTCGCCCCCCCCCCCCCCAACATATGCTTATTGACCGTATTCCCCAATGCGAAGTTTATGTGCATCTGCGCAGGTTGTTTACCATATGCCTATACCCACTTGGACAAATTCATGTGCAAACCATCATGTCCATTGTATTTATCTATTAGTCACATCTTCGGCTTCCCAAAATGCATGTGCAACATTCTCCTGCATTTGCGTCAGTCCTCAAAGTTTCCTTTGTGCATACCCCACCACCTCGCAGATGTAGCGCACAATACCCAATTCAAGGCCTGGAAACGTTGTTTTTCCCACACCTCCCTTTAAAATCTACCTAAGAAAGTATCTAC
This sequence comes from Pinus taeda, assembly GCA_000404065.3. Classification (NCBI taxonomy): domain Eukaryota; kingdom Viridiplantae; phylum Streptophyta; class Pinopsida; order Pinales; family Pinaceae; genus Pinus; species Pinus taeda. The sequence goes on from APFE031573686.1 coordinate 126,351, forward strand.
CTCACCTAATCCATCATAAGTAGGGTGATCTCTCACGTATGTTGATATGTAGCACAACGATCTTGTCATCATATTACAATTCAACGTGGTTACCTCATGTAACTAGTTCTTCCATGCTCTATCTCCTCATCAAAATCCGATGTCAGGAGCTTTCGAGCTCGCATGAGATCTAACCATCTATGGTACGATTTACCCAATCTTGCTCTCACATGATTATTTTGTAGATGCAGTCCAAATCGTCATCACTTTCATAGTCATGCACCAGCTCAGTATAGTGTGATCCCTCAGCAGGTTCCAAAGGTATAACTACGCACAGATACTTCTTCTCAAAAATCATCTTGTACTTCTTTAGATTAATCACTCTGTTCATGTTAGTGGCCCAATCGATTCCTAAGAGTGTGAGGTAGGGATTGTTGTCATCAACAATTTCTATCACTTCAAAGTCTACTAGTGAGCTCGCCCCTTCAATATCCACAGTGATTCCCTGCAATCTCCCCATAGGTATTATATTTTGTTGGTTCGCCATTTGCAGCTGGATAGGAGACCATTGCAGTGTAGGCCTTCCCATGTGCTCCCATGTTTGATTTAGCAGAACATTCGCATCCAATCCTAGGTCCAAAATTACTTGGTACATATCATATTCTCCAATCTACGTGGTCAACCTCATTTCTCTTCCCATCCTCGTCGCATGCTTTCCAATTTTCCAGACTACACGCAATTCTCCTGGCATGGTCCCATCGCATTTGTTAATGAGTTCCTGCATCAACGAAGCTCTTCTTAACTTCCATGAAGGTTTCCTTAGCGCACTCCAAATCAAACTCTGCTTCTTTCGTCGAAGCCTTGCAAACCCAAGTATTATCTTTGGGTTATTTTCCTTTATCATCTCCTATCGTAATTCCACTTCGGAGCACAATGTTCACGTTTGGATCTTCCTCGCACCGCTCAGACCTCATCATCTACAGGTTCTAAGTTAGGGGAGGTGGTAGCGCTCCCTTGTCACATATCCTAACTATTAGCGTAGGACAATCCTTTGTCTCATGATCAAAAAAGGTACAATACAGACATGATGGTCGAGTTCGATTCGTACAATCATGGGCATAATGTCCTGGACCTCTGTAATTGTAACATATCAGCTATCTGTGACCTCTTCCAGGTCCTCCTCCACCTCGGCCTCGCTTGCACACCTGAAATCCAGTTCGCACCACTCCTGCATTCTAGTTAAGGGGTTAGGATTCAACCTGAACTCTGTAAGTGGGAGTTCTATCCATTATCAGCTCATAGCTTCTACAAGTGCACTAATCGTGTCCAACCAATCTACAAAAATTACAGAACAACTATTGCGAATTCTGTGTGTACTTCTATAACAAATGAAAGTTGTTTGTAGCATGCTTTCCTCCTATTTGACAAATCGTGCACCACAAAATAGGCGTCGTGCTAGGTCTTTCTTATGCATTTGGTCTTAATGGAATCGGTCCTCCTCACACAAGGTAATTCATGAAAACCGGGAAATGGTCCTTATCATGACCTTGACTCTTACATTTAATGAACCATACCTCTTCGCGCACTTCTGATTAGGTTGTCTTGTCCTGTTTCAAACTCTGCTTCTCAAGGCATAAGTTTTTCAATTGCGCCTGGATCTACTGAAATCCAAAGTTAGGATCCTGTATCGGGGTTTCATGCAGCCTCATTGTGATCTCTAAGGTCTCTACCTAAGTGGTTAACCTCTGTTGTGGCAGCGCGTTCCTCAAATGTAGCGTTAGAGATGCTACAAACCATTTGTGGTGTTATCCATCCGTCAAAGTCATATTAGCTTCATGAATCATACACTTCAGTCTCTATTCCACCTCCCAAGGAGTTTCGCCTAACAGCATTGTGATCTCTTTGAATCCAATGATTGACTACGCCTATGATTTCGGCATGCTAAATTCTCTATTCAACACAATTTGGATATCCGCGATCCTCGCATTCGTATTGTCATTAGAATGTTTAATATACCAAGTTAGTGTGCGATCCTGCAGAGCACTGACCAACGTCGCTTTCTTTATATTATCATCTGTAACTTCCTGCGCTTCCCATATGACTCTTATCATGAACCAAAACTAGTTTGGATCTTCATTTCCTACTCCCTTGAACACATGCAACTTTATCGCGCTTGCCATATTGACTTGCGGTGGTGGCAAAGGTGGTATGGATGAAGATGGGGGTGAAGGCGGTGAAGTTGGTGGTGGTGTGGGTGAAGGTGGTATGTGCGGAATCCTCTACCTTATCAAATTGATCACACTTCACAGCGAGGCCTTCGCGAGCTACTCCTCGTCCCCTTGCGGAGGTGAAATCAAAGGGTTGTTCTTTGGTCCCTTACTTCCTTCGTTTCTGTAGGTTTTTCCACTTCGCATAGCTCCAGACATCAAGGTAATTGCATAACCCTCTTTTAACACAATAACATTTTAATCCAAGTATTCAGAGAATTTACATAATTACCTCGCCGTCCTTTGAGAAAGCGTCACTCTGCCTCGCTATAGCTGACTGAAGTATCTACCGCAAACTCAGTAATGAATCCTCCTATAATCCAATCAAGCCAGTGATCAACAGCGTGCACGATTTTATCCTACGATGCTTCCAATCTATGCACCAGCTCTGGGGTCCACACAATAGGATTGTCAAGTTTCCACCTTCCTTGGCTATCTGCTAGCTTCACGATCCACTCATACAGCTCAATAGGGAAAGATGTGAAGAAAATTTCATGGATCTTTGTGTACATGTAGCATTCTAACCACTCTTCTTTTGTTAGTTGTGGATTCTTGTTCTCTTGTGCCGTGAACTCATGAATCCTCCTATCTAACCAACCTTCAATTTTTTTCATAGTTGGATTCCAATAATACAACATCAAACATCTCTATGTAGATTCCAATCCCAGGAATGGAACCATTTGTTGGCTTGAGGGGGCCTAACCCAGGTTCGAAGTTATTTAGCCAAACAAATCCCTGTACTACTAGCCCTTTCGGCAACAGTGCATGAAACGCAGACTAAGGTCTCACCCGAAGCAGTATGGGGGGATGCTGGAACCAATTTTATGCACCGTTGAGATGTCTAAGGGGTTGATTTAGTCAAATTGTGAATACCTTCGTGTAGGTCACTTCACACACTATCTTGACCTGCGAGGCCTTCAAACTCTGGTATACTCGCCTTCACGCAGCCCTAACCAGGGGCTGAGGTGCTTTCGCACTGCTAAAGCAACGATCTGTGTTATTTCCCCAAGTTACATTGTGGATCTTACTTATCTTCGCATAAACAAATACTTATCTTATATCCGGTTATTCAACACATTCATATAAGTTTGTGCAGCAAATAAACAGTGAACTTGCAATTCATACCCAATATAATTCAATGCATAAAACAGGAAAAAGACACATAAAACGATAAGAAACTTCTCTTTATTATTTTCTCCAACTGTTACAGACTCGACTCACCCTATGCACTCAGCTGTAGGGGTCTGCACACTCATCTGCGGACTACTAGGCCTTTGTGCACTCAGCTGCAAAGCCTTCTCCTACTCTATGACCTAAAGACATGACTTGATGCTTCCACTTAGACTCAATTATTCATCATTAGATGTTCGGTTAGCTTCTACTTAACTCCTTTACAACTTAGAGCCTCGCTCTATTTATACAATCCCATGGTTCGCGAACCATGGATAGAACTTTCAAGCTGACATTACATTACAAAAGTAAGGGCAGACAACCCTATGACTCAATTACAACTTCGCACTCTGCACCCACAAATCATGGAGTCTCTATATCGGACTTAGTCAAAACATGGGATTTAAGCCCCAAAACTTGCCTTGGGGGATCCTGTGCCCAACATGCCCCCAACACAAACATCATGACTCATCCTCGAGTCACTCTGTCGATGCAGAGATCTTCACATGAAGACCTCCCAATTTTTCTCAAACTACTGTAAGGTCGGTAGTGCACTGAGCGGCTGCCTGTTATATCTCCTGGACACATTGTTTGGAGACTGTTGTATCAAAACTGCTTCCCTGCTTCAGACACAATGGTTGAAATTCTAGACCCACTTGAAAGGGACTGCGATGAGTTGAGCTATGGAGAGCTCTATTATAACTATGTTGCACATATGGAAGAATATCATCCCAGGTTCGAGGATGCTTGTAGTTGTACATGCAGAGTATGTGCACTATCATCCTATTGACGACCTTTGTCTAGCCATCAGTCTAAAGATGGAAGGCAGTTGATTTGGTGAACTTGGTGTCCAATAGTGTCCAAAGGCTTGACCAGAATGTGCTCAGGAACCTACTATCATGATATGATATAATGGTTTGTGAGATTTCAAAATGTACCCATACTCGTTCAAACAAGACTTTGGCACTGTCCTCTACTGTGACACTCTTCTTGCAGGCCAACAATATAGCCATCTTAGAAAATTTGTCCACGACCACAAGTACACAATAATTACCATGCTTGGTAGAATGGAGGCCAGACATATAGTCCATGGAGATGGATTCCCACGGTTGGCTAGGAGTAGGCAGCAGAGTGTACATGTCTTTCTTCTTGATGGTTGGCTTGGTGATGGTGCAAGCAGTCTAGGATCTGATATATTCCTCAACATCCAGTTGAAGTTTGGTTCAATAAAATTACTTTTGTAGTACATCCACAGTTTTCTTCACACCAAAGTGTCATGCTACTCGATTATAGTGCACCTCCTAAATAATATTGGCACGCTTGCTTGAAGGAACACAAAGGTGGCCCAAGTAGCATAATAATTCTTCCCAGAGGTAGAAATCAGGAACTTTCTTTCTAGCTACTAGCATCTAGTATGTCGAGGCAAACTCTAAGTCATTTTTATATAGTTGCGGCCATTCAAAGCTCTTGTGACCATAAGAGTTGAGAACAGTAGTTAGTGATGCAATAGGGGGTCGGCTGAGGCAGTTTGCAACATTATTGGTGCTACCCTTTTTATATTTAATGTTCAAGAGGAATTGTTGTAGATATGTAGACCACTTCTGAAGGCGATCGTTCTGCACCTTCCCCTGTGTCTGTATAAACTGAAGAGATTGGTGATCGGTGTGGATGACCGTCTCCTTCCCCAAAATGTAGTGCTTCAATTGTCAGCAAGCCTACAAAATGGAATACATCTCTTTATCATAGGTGTTGTACATCTGAATTGTATCGGAAAGTGTTTCACTATGATAGGCCACTAGATGCCCATGTTGGATGAGGATTGTGTATCGATTTCAAATGGTTGTTGTAGGCCTGGTAGTGTGAGTACCAGTGCAAATCAGAGTCGATGCTTCAACTCAATGAATGCCTTATGTTGGGACTTATACTAGGAAAACTTTGCTTTCACCCTACCCTTAGTAATGTGACTCAAAGGGAAAGTGATATGGGAGAATCCCAACACGAACCTCCAATAGAAATTTGCAAGGCCCAAAAAATTGCAAAGCTTCATTAGAGTGGTTGAGGCTGATGGGTCCCGAATGACTTGGACCTTGGCTAGGTCCACATGCATGCCAAGCTCATTTATGATGTAACCCAAGTATTAGACTTGGCTCATGCCAAAGGTGCATTTCTCCAAGTTGGCACACAGTTTTTGCTACCAAAGGGTTTGAAGGACATGTTGAATGTGTTGCAAGTGTTCTTCCCAACTCTTGTTGAAGATGAGGATGTCGTCCAAATAAACCACCACGAACGAGCTGGTGAAGGGCCACAATATGTCATCCATTAGCCTCATAAAAGTAGTAGGGGAATTGATCAAGCTCAAGGGCATAACCAACCATTCAAAAAGGCCTTCCTTGGATTTAAAGGCAGTCTTCCATACATCTATGGGCTCTATTAGAACCTGGTATTGATCTTGCTGAAATACTTGGCCCCCTTGAGTTGGTCCAACATGTCATCAATCTATGGGATTGGATACTTGTTCATAACAGTGATTTTGTTTAGTTCCCGATAATCAATGGAGAGCCTCCAAGTCCCATCCTTCTTTTGTACAAGTACAATTGAGCTCCCACAAGGTGAGGAACTTGGTCAAATATGTTCGTTCAGTAGCAACTCCTAGATTTGTTGCTTGATCTCTTCATTTTCTAGAATGGAGTGACGATATATTAGCCCGTTGGGTAGAGGTGCTCCAGGAATTAGATCGATTGAATGCTTGACATGACAATGCAAGGGTACCCCTATGGGTGAAGAGAATATTTCCTTGTATTCTTCCACAATTGTATCCACTTGCTTCTTCTACTTGGAGGAACCCTTCCTGGGTGCCATGGTTGTGGCTACAACCTTCCCCTTACTTTGAGAGTGAATAATAAATAAATAAAATTACATATACAGCCATAAATAAAAATATACAACAAAAATAACACTTCATTTCATTAATATCAAATACTAAAATATTCTTACAAACATAATGGAAATAAGACTAGCTCGAATAATGGTATCTTAACTCTGAGAAGAGATGTAATTGTCACATGCCTCTGAACTATGTTACAATGAGGCTCAAGGGCCTATGTGTTATTGAAAAACATGATAAAAACTTAAACAACCAAAACCTTAACCCCGAGAGATGTAACACCAAGTGTTTGTGGGCCCTATTAGGATTAGTTGCGCAGCCAAATTCTCAGGGTCTTAACTTGGTCATAGTATCTCTGTTTGGTGCGTATGATACCTTGTTGGAAAGGTCTCTCCAATTAATATAGGTTTTGTTGCAGGCCCCTACTTATGGTTATGGGCCTGCAACAGACCTCAAAAAAATGTCGTTTAGGGGGTCAAAACTACTCCGGAAGTTCAAGACCCGAAAAACTGATAAAAATAGTAGACGTTGAAATAAACAAGGAAACAAAAGAACTTGATTGGAGATCTAGGTGGGATAGGTGGGTCGCCACTAACATCCTCCTGGATCATCTATAAAACATGCATACATGTAAAAAGAATTCAACTCCTAGTATATCTCATAAATTTCTAAAACACAAAAGATAAACGATGAATTACATGTGTCTTTGCCAAAAAAACAAGACTCATAATAGAAGCCATTGATGATGTTCCCTCAGGTGGCCTCTCTAGAGGAAGCCCAGGTTCTAGAGGTGCAAGTACATCTTAATATCTCCTCTTATAGTTATTTTATTGATTTTACCAAGAGTTAAAGAATCAGCAAAATAAGAAAATAAATTAACAAATGTTTTTATGACTAAATAACAATTAAAAAGACTTGAGTACATGAATATCTAAATGAGATCCTCTTGGTTTTGATAATAATTTATTGGATTAGTATAATATTTGAGCAAACCTCCCTTGATTTGGCCAGAGCAACAATGAAGTCAACATTGACTTTGTTGTTCTTTTGTTGGATCGAGGGAGGTTTACTCCAAGACTATCTAAATCCTAGTTTATTCTCTATTAAACATTATCAACCACATGAAGGTGAAATATCTTATGGTCCCTCTTATCCCCTCAAGTCACTCTCAATTCCCTAATACCCAATCTGTCTACCAAAAAATAGTTGAAAGCAACATATTAATATTCATGCATAGACACTAGCAAAATGAAAAATTCATAAAGAAACATATGTCATTTTGTACATAAAGAAACATATAGAAATCATCCATTAAAATGTAAAATTCATTCATTCATTCATTAATCATAAGCACAATATACTTCATCTCAATAAATTTTATCATCAAAAATATGTTTTCATAATATGGTACATGACATTTCTAATTATATAACTAGTACAATCATTCCTTTTTCATTTTATTTATTTTTGAAATGTATTGAGAAATGAAATCATCAGTTCCCTTTTCACCTTCAGTTCTTATGTCCTTTGCAAGTCTTGTTGATGACCTATTCATGTACTCATGATGTCAAGGCTTCTACAAGAGGGATAGATCATCAGCTACAACAAGAAAAAAAATGTTAAATTGATATTTTTTGTTCTTACTATTACAAGTATTTGATTAATAAAAAAAAATCATAACTTCATGGTATTTGTGATGCTGGCACATATCTAAATATGCATTTTAGGTTATCTCTTTAGTACAATTTTTTGGTGAGAATAGCTTCATGGTATTTTTTTTACGGCACATCTACAAATATGCATTCCAGTCTAGCTCTTTACTATACTAACAACTAGCTATTTATTATACTAACAACTACTTAAACTTCTAAAAAGTGTCTCAATGCATTCATCTATGCTGGTAACAATGTTTGTAGAGAAACTTTGTTACTCGTTACTATCATGTAAATAAATTTTGCTACTTCTAAAAACCATGTCCTACTTTGTCTGCATCTTTGGTCTAGAGAACTAAGATAAAAATATTTCTTTGTTTGCGATAAAAATTGACATCTTTTATATGTTATTGTATCTTTATGTCTATGATGGTAAGAGTCCCACAGAAGTTCATTACATGGTATCATCGTGAACTATTATCTCAATTACATAACATCTCTTGAACACTATTTCGTGTTATGTCTAGACATAGTTATGCTATGATATTTGCTAAAAATGAAATTTGAAGGTCTTAATTATATTTGTCACTTATCTTACATATAGGTTGTAAATTCAAGACTTGCTATGAATACCAGGGATATTGTATCAAATAAAGAACATCTTTTTGTCAAGTCAGTAAAAATACATAAAATTGATTTCATTGATTCTACTATTGGAGCTTCTAACAAAGCCAAGGAAAATACTCACAAATAATTTCAAATAAACATTATTTATCAAACAAAATATCAATGGAAGTGGTATCGTTATGTGGCATGTTAATAATTTATACTTACGAAGGCATAACAGAGTTATAAAAGTGTTGTAATAAGATCCATGACTATGGTCATTTATAACGTGGAACTCTTGCTAGTGGTTGATGGATCCAATGTGAATAATGTGTGTTATCACTTAATATTTCATGCTTAGAAAGGAAATATCGATACCTGTGACAAAAAGGGAAACCTGGTAGGAGGCCCACTGTCACCTAGGGTCCCACTTCCCTCTCTTTTCAAATGGTTATCAGTCACCTTAAGGGGTTTCCCTAAATGACACTCTTGTACTACATCTTAGAGAATCAATGTAACATGAATGATAATCTTGTGTTTTTTCATGTGCATAAATGGAAATGCTCATATATACATATCACAATAGAGACATATCCAAATTTGCAGGCACACATGATAGACCAAAATGCCTCTAAGTTTGCACACTAACCAAATTTTTAAAACACTTGGGAGAATAATTATACCATCAAAGAAACTCAAATAGTTGGATTACAAAACAAATATTCTAAGTGAATATAACATTGCTTATTTGATCCCTAAGATCAGCTTCAAAATAAAGATATTTTGGAATGATATTTGGATCAGTAAACAAAGTTAGAGAATGTAACTGAGTTCATTAATAGTCATGTTAATGCTAATCAGAAATGTTTTGTCATGCTTTATGTATTGTTACATTTAAACTTCTTATCATTTTTTGTTTCATAAATAATGTAAATTGCATTCTTTCCCTTTTCACAATAAACATTATCAGACAAAAACTCTCTAAAATAATGGGATGAAAGTTTCACTATTCTTTCTAGAGTTGTTTAGGACATTGACCAATCAACAAGAAAAGAAAAAGCTAGTTTACAAAATTGTGATAAGACATAGATGTATATTTTCAAACAGTTTGCATGCAACTTGAGTATCGAGGTGTCATTAGAGAAATTTTGAGGTCAAAAATGGGCCTCAAAACAAAAACTTACAACAAAAATCAACTTTATAAGAACCAATAGGATTCAATATGATGATGCCAACCATGGGGGATGGTTCACCATTTTTGGAGTAAAAAAATAAAATAAAAAACTACTTTTTTAACTTGTATTTTCAACTTATCTCCCTACAATTTTACTCAAATTTCAGGTAGGAGCACTCAATGGATGCATAATTTAATTTTGAATCCAAGGATTACTCATGTTGCATACTTTCAATATGTTGGGTCCCTATAATACTAGTGATTACCCCATTAATATGGTAGTTGTACCCCTTATTAATATTGTTGTGCCCCTATTGTCACCATATTGTTATTACTGTACCCCATAGAGTCCCTCTAGTGTTATTTTTGTGGCTCTATATTATTATTGTTAGGTCAGCTGGGTTATATTGTGACTCCTTGGACTCCTATATATAGAAAGGAGGTTTTTTCATTTGAATCATCCCAGAATTGTTCATTTATGTAATGTAAAGGAGGTTGCCCCCTCGAAGAGGCTAAATTCTAAGGCGTTGATCTATCTTTTCTATCTTTCTTGAAGCTGGTTTCATAAGATCCAAATGTACAAGAGGTGGAATATCTGGGTCATATTGTATCTCATGAAGGAGTTAAGGTAGAACCTAGCAAAATTAAAGCCATTAAGGAATGTAAAATCCCCACATCCATAAAGCATTTGCGAGGATTTCTCGGGTTGACAGGGTATTATCGCAAGTTTGTTAACAATTATGGGAGAATAGTAGCACCTATAACAACATTATTGAAGAAAGATGCATTTTCATGGACTCCAGAAGCAACAAAAGCCTTTGAACATCTTAAAGAGGCAATGTGCCAAGCACCAGTCTTAGCTACACCGGACTTCACGAAAACCTACATTGTGGAATTTGATGCTTCAGGAAATGGAATTGGTGCTATTCTAATGCAAGATGAAAGACCCATTGCTTTTGAAAGTCATCCAATCAAGGGAAAGTTTTTACACAAAGCCATTTATGAAAAGGAAATGTTGGCAATACTCCATGCACTTAAGAAATGGTGACCCTACCTAATGGGAAGACACTTCAAGGTAAAAACAAATCACGATAGCCTTAAATACTTTTTAGAACAAAGATTATCCTCTGAAGAGAAACAAAAGTGGGTCACAAAGATGTTGGTTATGACTTTGAAATCATCTACAAAAAAGGGAAGCAAAATGCAGTGGCAGATGCACTCTCAAGAAAGGATGAGGATGTGGAAGCATTGTTGTGTGCCATTTCTATTATCCAACCAGATTGGATAAACGAAGCAAGGGAGGAATGGAAGAATGAGAAAGAAGTGTGGGCACTAATTCGAAAGTTACAACAAGATTCCAGTACGTTTGATACATTTAGTTGGCAAAATGATTCTTTATGGTACAAAGATCGCTTATACCTTTGTAAGAATTCCCAACTAAAACAAAATATTCTTATGGAATTGCACACTTCTCCCTTAGGAGGGCACTAAGGATTTTTAAAAACTTGCCATGGGGTTAAGAAGGAATTTTTTTGGGATGGCCCTAAATTAGATATTCAAAAGTTTGTGGCAGAATGTTTGGTATGCCAACAAAATAAAGCTAAAACAATTAAGACACCAGGTCTATTACAACCTTTATCTATTCCAAGCCAACGTTGGGAGGAGGTTTTAATGGATTTTATCATAGGTTTACCCAAGTTTGAGGGAAAGAGTGTCATTATGGTGGTAGTTGAGAGAATTACCAAATATGTGCACTTTTGTGCATTATCACATCCATTTAAAGCCAGTATAGTTTCTACAACATTTATGGAAACAATTCAAAAGCTACATGGAAACCCAAAGATTATTTTAAGTGACAGAGATCCCATTTTTATAGGAAATTTTTTGACAGAATTATTTTCTTGTCTTGGTACTCAGTTAGCTCATAGCTCATCTTATCATCCTCAATCTGATGGGCAAACAGAGATAGTAAACAAATTTTTGGAAGTATATCTTTGTTGCTTTGTATCTAATAAACAGACACAATGGGTCAAATGCTTGCCTCTGGCTGAATGGTGGTATAACACTTCCTTCCATACAGCAACAAAAATGACCCCATTTATGGCACTTTATGGGTATCAACCACCATCCATCACCTCATATTTAAGAGAAAATTCTAAGGTTCAGGCAGTGGAACATCACATCGAACATCAACAACAAGTCCTCCAACTCTTAAAGGATAACCTCGTGTTGGCACAGAATAGAATGAAACAACAGGCAGATCAACATTGCAGCGAAAGAAATTTTGATGTAGGTGATGGGTATTCATACGGATACAACCATATAAGAAAATGTCCCTCAAGCAAGCTAAGAAGGATAATAAATTATCACCAATTATGGTCCGTACAAGGTGTTGCAAAGATTGGTACTATGGCATACAAATTGGAGCTTCCTGCAGCTTCTCGATTGCACCCAGTTTTCCATGTTTCATGTTTAAAGAAGGTTATAGGCGACAAGCTCCCAGTTCAAACAATATTGCCAGAACTTGACGAGGAAGGAAAAATTATATTGGAACCGGAAGCAGTCACAGAAACAAGAATTCGACAACTACGAAATTGTTCAATTTCAGAGTATCTTATCAAGTGAAGAACTTATCCGCTGAAGATTCCACATGGGAGGATGAGAATTTTATGCAGAAGCATCCAAAACTACTCAAGCGTTGAGGACAACACTTTTTTGAAGGAGAGGGGCATGTTGGGCCCCTATAATACTAGTGATTATCCCATTATTATTGTAGTTGTATCCCTTATTAATGTTATTGTGCCCCTATTGTCCCCATCTTGTTATTACTGTGCCCCATAGAATCCCTCTATTATTATTTTTGTGGCTTTATATTATTATTGTTAGGTCGGTTGGGTTATATCGTGACTCCTTAGACTCCTATATATAGAAAGGAGGTTTTGTCATTTGTATCATCCAAGAA
>APFE031573696.1:14228-66485 GCA_000404065.3 Pinus taeda
ATATCCGCGTTTCCCCGTTTCCAAAATTTGGGGAGGTCGCGTTTCGTATCGCTTCCCGTTTCGGAAACTCGTACCCGTTTTCCCGTTTCGTGCAACTTAAGTTACAACACTTACTCCATATGTTGTCAATAGATAAGTCTCGACATTTATATATAAAGAGAGATACCATATCAAGCATATGGTCTCGTCATAATTATTACAGTATTGAAGATACAATCCTGACAACAGTAATCTCAGTATTCTTCAAAGTCTTGGCATTAATGAAAGGGATAAGGAACTAGATAACTATCTCAATCTTAATGGATGTATTTATATGATAGTGAAAGACTGACTGTCTCGGCATAAAAAGAATCATAGTAACGACATACTCTTTTGATATATGATCAGTAAGGTATGATGATGATCCTAGTACTCAAGGAAACATGGCGAGACCATCATAATGAAAGCATAGAATAAAGAACACGGTGAAGATCTCAATAGATCTCAGTGATATGAGAAAGATGCAGCAGTAAGGACTTCATAGATACAGCAATCATGAATCAGTGATGGAGCAAAGGATTGATGTCTTGGTTTGGAAAGGCAAAATATGTCAAGGGTCATGGTCTTGGTATTCGTCAATGGAATCAATATAAGAAGAATTTATGCATGGGTTTTCCTCTCCAAGAGGGAGAGGTTTTGGCCCTAGCAAAAAGCCAAACATTTGTGTTCTTGTCTCTTTTGTTTCCGTAGCAGTTTGATGAAGTAAACTCATACACTAATAATGAATGGAACAACAAGCTAAGATAAATTGTTTAAATACTTCACAAATTGTTATCATGTAACGAAGAATCAACTTAATTATGTATGCCCTAGATTCTTCAACAATACTGAGTATCTGCAGATGTGTCTCCAAATGACCCTCAAGTCTTCTCTTATACTTTTCTTGTTGATGAATCAACCGATGAGATTAAGCCCCTAATCAACGGCTAAGATTAAAACAAACTTGATCCTCGTCTCTTAGAAGTTTCACATCCTTATGTTTATTAATACCCATTTTCCTAAGTTTAGACTTAGGAACCCACTAAAAAAATTAATTATTTTAATAACTCCTCATTCGGATGGAATTTCTCAAAAACGATCTCTGGGTCTTGGAGATCTCATGTGCCTTAGCCTCTCCAAATTTCAAGGCTAGAGCACATCTGATGCTACCAAAAATCAGCATGTTTCAGATGTCCTTCTTTTGTGTGAATGAATGATCTCCAAATGAGTCGAACTGCCTCTTACATATAGCTGTCCAGGAGGCTCGAATAGGTGGCTCTTGGAGGCCCATGCCAACTTGTTTCAAAGAGGGCCAACTTTGACCATTTTAGTGGACTTTGACTCAAAATAAAAATACTTTTCTTTTCTTATAAAATGTCCAAATGGGACTTGACTTAAATAGATTTCTTTTGACTCATAATAAATTATTTTTGACTCAATTGACTCTATAGGCATGAAGAACATGCTTTGACCAAAAATAAAATAATAATAATAAATCTGTTAACAATAAAAATTTCATTTTATTACATTATGAAGACCGGCACTCGTTACAATTTTCAACATTAACTTCTATAGCTTGATAGCTTGAAATTTTATGAATAATGTAATTCTTGAGATCATCAAGATTAAATAGCAAAATTCCAGGACAGCCGACAAGAAAATTTTTATCAATGCAAATTAACGGCTTAAAGTTTGTTTTATATTCTAATCAAAATTAAGGAAAGAGAACAATCCAGATATGGTACAGATAACTTCTTTGAAACTACTTGTATGAACCTGCTCTAAACATCAAGTACACTAAGAACTTGGGTATGATGATAATATACCAATTGTAGATATGGCTTGTTCCTCCATATTCTGTAAAAGAGAAAACAGGACTCAGAATCAACCATTTCCAAGAAGAACTACAAGATTGATTGACTCCAGCTTTTAGGTATAGAATAAAACAGTAAGAATTTTGTGGTACCTGAAGAACAAACTTATTTCCAAATAAAATATGTCAAAAATTGCACAGATACAGAATATTGCACTAAAAGTCAAAAACGATTGTAATAACAAACCTTTAATTTGTTGTCTGACAAAAGTCTGACCAATTTCAACAAATAGTGCATCAGTTGGATCAAGAAGGAAAGTGCAGCACCATCTTGGATTACGATCAACAGTATTCCTAACATGCCAATTGCAATGTTGTAATATCAAAATTTGATATTCAAAATAAAAGGAGAAGAAATAATGTTATAGTGTCCATGAATGACCAGAAATCTGTTAATTAGATTGTTAAATACATTATATATAGTAATCCTAAATAAGTGCCTAAAGGCTAAGGCATCTCCAAGGGTAAAATGTAAAATACAGAAATACAAACAATAAGGCATTTTTAGATGCAGTGCTATACAATTATCCGACTTAAGATGTTACCTACTGTTCACAGGTATCACCCTTCATTGTCAATCATCCTAACTTCCTCCAGAAGTAGTCTAATAAAAGGATTCTCTTCTCATACAATTTTGGATGGGAGTTGGAAAAAGTTATCGCAAGAGAGATAACTCTCCTTGTCATCTAAGATCAACCTCATCCCTGAGGAAGGTGCAGAGTGGTATTATCAGAACCAGAGTCAGTTGATCCCAAAATCATGCACCAGACTGGAACCAGTAAAAAACCTGGGATAATGTTTTTTAATAATACTTCTTATATTCACATAAATATATTTACATCAGCAAAATAAAAGACACAGACAGAAGGGTATATACAATGGCACTTAGCCCCAAGGGTTAGCTCAAGTGGTCTAGAGCCAAATGTGAAGTTCTTTGATATTGTTGTTAGTTGTTACTGATCACGGGTTCGACTCTCTTCGATTCCCTTGGGGCGGGGCCCCATAATCAGGTCCGACGATTTAACCAGTTTACCATCAACAAAATGTGGGGAACTACTCCGGGGTTTCCCAAACTTTCGTATCAAGTAATATATATAATATTATATATATATTATACTATATATATATGTGTGTGTGTGTGTGTGGTGTAATGGGCACTTTTTCTTTTACTGGCAGGGCCCCATAATCAGGACCGACGATTTAACCAGTTTACCATCAACAAAATGTGGGGAACTACTCCGGGGCTTCCCAAACTTTCATATCAAGTAATATATATATAATGGCACTTGTATTCTCTTCCTCAACACTAAGTTAAGAAGAAATGAAGTCCGAATATGCTTCACACTTGTGACCACCTAAGGAGGCATTAAAGCACAATGATGATGAGTACCTATGCTAAAGGTGTGCTACGTGGAAGACAAATCATATGTTTGGTCGCTATCTTACCTTTGGGGAACATTCTACATAGCTGTATGCATATTTCTCCATTAAGAATGATTTTCTATATATATATATATATATATATATAGATACACACAATGGCACTTGTATTCTCTTCCTCAACACTAAGTAAAGAAGAAATGAAGTCTGAATATGCTTCACACTTGTGACCATCTAAGGAGGCATTAAAGCACAATGATGATGAGTACCTACGCTAGAGGGTTGCTACGTGGAAGACAAATCATATGTTTGGTCGCTATCTTACCTATGGTGAACATTCTACATAGCTGTATGCATATTTCTCCATTAAGAATGATTTTCACATTCCCCAAGGCAGATTTGCATATTTAAAGGCATGTTTCTTCATTGAATGGACCTCTGGCACTTATAAGAGAAAGTGGAAGTTTCTAGGAGGATGTCTGCAATGAACAATAACTCACTAACTGAATATTTTGTTAGATTTTCTAAACCATGGTAAGCAGACTTTGCACTAAAAGAATTCCTAAACTATTTGATAGCTAAAACAAGAAAGTCATTCAAAATTGTTGTTTTAATAATTCTGAAGTATGCAAACACACATTGCAGAAAAATTATAACAAAGAGTCACAGATCTTTTCTAAATCGCAATTATAATTAAGAAAAGCAACAAAATAAATGTGTACTTGCTAAATCACTGTTAAAAGCAGCATAGAAACTCAGTAGATGGACAGCCAAAGTCTGTACTGCTTTCTCATTAATTTTGAACTGAAATCTACTACAACAAAAACAGAAAACTAATCAATAGGTCCTTGAGCCCTGTTGCACACATTTTGTCAAAGTTCCAAGGAAGCAGAAGTACCAAACTTTTTCAACAAGATCAGGTCATCTATCAATAGTCTACATGTCTGCCTAAAGCCATTTTGCAAGTTATATAATGTAAATGATCCTAGTAAGATCTTGAATATATGTAACAACCTAGGGGCAGAGGGAGTTTTGGCTGGAGGATCTTCTCCAGAGCCAAGGATACTCAGCAGAGAGGTAGAGAGACACATAGAGGAAGCAGCGTAGAGGGCAGAGAGGGTGACGTGAATCCAAGAAGGACTCACGCAAACCCCATGCAGAGCAGCGCAGTAGCTTCCAGTGCAGAAGTCCGAGTTCGCTGAGGAAGTTGGTGTTTCCAAGCCAGGAGGGCTGGAAAAGGCTTCTGAAGGCAGATCAACTCTCAGTTGAGCTGACGCAGGGCCTTAGAGGCTGATGCAAAGCCCATGCAGGGGCAGCGCAGAAGTAGCCGGGGAACTCGTGGTTCAACGGCCGGATCCGCCGGGACTTGCAATGTAGAGTGAGGTAATCTCACCAGTTTCTTATGCTAAGTGATTTTCTCTGTAACTGGATTGTTGAGAGGGCATCTAGTGGTTGTATTCAGAAATACTTCAGCTTAATAATAAAAACCCTTAGATTTGTTGCATCGGTTTTCCCGCATTAGTTTTTTTCCGGGGACATTTGTCCAAAAACAACTGCGTCATTTGTTCGTATCTTTCTCTATTGTTCAGTTTCTTGTTTCGGCATAATTGGTGTAGGCTGCAATGTATGTATTTCAATGTTTGTTGTAGGAAACTGCAAATAACTTGTTCATGTAAATCTAACAAGTAAGAGAAATATCATCAGTGTTGCAGTAGGAATTCTTGGGTTAGAGGAATTTTCACATCGTATCAGAGCAAGTGCAAGTGAAGCAAGAAGAATAGTGTCAGAGAACCCAGTGTCGAGCAGAAAAGGAGGTCGAAAAAGCTACAGGAGCCAACAATTCGAATCCCCAAAGGAATTTGCGTAGTCCTAGCCAGAGGGTTGAATTTCGAGTCAGTCTCTCTCTGAGTGAGTCGACAGAGAAAAGGGCTTCCAAATCGAAATATTGTTGCGGCAGAGGGAGCAGCACTGAAGCCTCAACATGAGGAAGAGCTGGTGGGACACAATTTTTCTGCAGGTCGTTTTGCTAGGCAGAAAAACGTCAGAAGAGAAGAGAAGCACTGTGAGGGGATTTTTCCTCAATAGACTTCCCGCCAAGAAGTTTGTTTTCTTATTGCCTGAGCAGCAACAGTAGGAAACAGAGAGGAGCAATTCGACATTTTCGTGGAAGAGATGGCAACCAATGGGCTGAGAGATCAAGACATGTTGGTTGGGGCATCCAACTACGTCATCTGGTGGTTGTGTTTGTAGATCAAGATCCACTGAAGAAGTACCGAGCTGAAATGGTGAATGCCCGAAGGATGACCTTGGATGGAGTAAAGGGTCATGTAGTCTGTCACATTGCTAACAGAGGCACTACTAAGGAGATGTGGGACGCCTTGACAAAGCTGTATCAAGGATCTTCCAAGCAACGGAAGATGCACTTAGAGCAGAAACTGAGATCTACACAGATGCAGAAGGGGGAGTGCATAGATCTGCTCCTCATGGAGCTTCAGGAGACCCGGGATGAGTTAGCAGCTATGGGGTCTACACCTCAAGGGTCTGAGTTGGTTAGACTAGCCCTCAATTCAGTCTCAGATGAGTCGCAAGTCTTTGTCCAGAGTATCCTGGGCAGTGCAACTTTGCCAAATTGGGATGAGATGTGGGCAGGTCTTAAGCAAGAGGAGCTGAGGAGAGACTTGGTCAAGTGTAAGCTTGACGGAAGCAACAGTAGTGGATCGAAGCCCAAGGAGGAGGAAGAGAATGCAGCCGTTGCATCCAAGGGGAAATAGGAGTAGCAGAGGCGAAAGAAGGACGTCTCAAAGATCAAATGCTTTGGATGCGGTGAAATGGGTCACTATGCAACACAATGACCTCTCAGGAAGAAGAACAAAGATGAGAAGCACGACCCAAGGCTACACCCACGAAGATAAAGGAGGAGGAGTTTTCCATGACAGTCAAGATACCTCCAGGAGGGAGGTGGGTTGATTTGGAGTTGTAGTTTGAAAGAGCTACAGATGGGCAGGATCCTTTAGGAGCCCACCTCTCAAATCAATTCCTAGCTATGAGAACCCAGATCAAAAGTAGCAGGATGGATCAATGTCAATTAGTGCAAAGGAGCGTTGAAGCGCCAGATGCAGTGGCTAAAATGCCAAGTCTGAGCAGCGTAGTGTAGAATTGCAACTAAGCCATCACATTATTTTAATGGTTAGTGGGACCCATTCAGTGAACATCGAATAATTATCTTAAGAGTTTAACTTGGAATCAATTATTATCATTGTAGTTTATTGTTTTGCTCCACTAACATTATTATTTGACATTTTTTGAGTTAGATTAGAATCAGTCCTCTTTTACTAGGTTCAAGGTATTACCTAAATAATATTATTTCAGTGTCAAAGAAATTCCTTTCCTCGTCTCTATAAAGGAAGGATTTCCTCCTATGTGGCTAATGGTTGGATTCTTCTCCCAGGGGGCTTAATGAAAATTTTCTTGGTGTCATTGATTTTTCAGGTTTGTGGGTGATCTAAGATCATTGCAAGGCTTCATGTGACCAATTGTTAATTTTAGATAACAATGGTATGTTCTATGCTTGCAACAATTACTTCAATGCACTTTTATTTGCCCAATGTCAATTCCACTTTAATTTCCAATAGCAAACACATAAACTATTAATTCACATTGACGTTAAATGTAAATAGAACATAAATAATAAATGCAGAAGACAAAAAAACACCATTATTGGGCTAATGCCAGGGGGAAAAACACCAAGATGCGGTGAACCATTAATCAATCCTTCTTAGTATCAAATATCAAATGTTCAGCAGAGAGAGAATGTCCAGTAGACTACAATGATGAAAGTCAAAGGCAATGTGACTTGACTTTTGCAAATTACCCAAACCAGTGTAAATCTGACCAGCTTGATGAGGTTTTGCATGCCCTAACTAGCTAGCAGTCAATGGTCAAGACACCTCCTTTTTAGCTCGGTCAAACTCAGTGATACTCAGCCTTCCATGGTGGTCAAAAAGAAGCAAAAATAGTCAACAAAATAGCAGCCAAACCCAGTCAAATGATGAAGTCAACTTGCGGTCAAAACAGTACTGCAACTTTGTGGTCAACCCTAGTCAAACAGTTCCTCTTGCCTTGGTTTTAGTACCAAATAATGCAGCCTGCTAGGATAGGTCTTCTCTTACTCAAAGTACAGTCAAACAGCCCCTCAAAAATCCAAAAGTCAATGCTGGTCAAAGTCTCTTCAAACAGAAAGTCAATGCAGGTCAAAGCTACTCCAAGAACTCGCACGTATGAAAAAAATAGGTTGCCTCAGACTTGTACGAACCAACCACTGAAGGAGAGAGAAGAAATGTTGTGTGATGAATGTGCCAAATGAGGTTGAAGGTCTCCTTTATTTATATGTGTTGGAGGGGGATCAATTTGTCCAAATTGACCCCAACCCGACCTTGACCAAATGTGCACTTGTGAGCTTGACATCTAAAACATATTTCTCCTTGTCCGATTTCAGTTCTTCCAAGGTCGATTTTGGTCCTCTCGAAAAGAGGAATTTTGTCCAAACATCATCTTAGATCAATGAACTGCCCAAGGTGGAATTTGGCTCCAATTGCACATTTGAAAACTCCCTCTCAACTAGGTTGAATTCCACCTACCAATATCCATCCATCATCATACCACCCTGATCATCATGTGCTATCTCTACATCTCGTCTCATCTCTGTTGAAGAATGATATAGATAATAAGAAGGATCGATCTGTTGACTTTTGTGTAGCATCGGATGTGCTCTAGCTCCGAAATTTTGTGCAGGGGCTAGAACCAATGTGGAAAAAGTCGAAGTCGGGATTAAATCGGCAAGGGTCCAAAAGTTGAAAAAGTCGTTAAAGTCGGGAGTTTTTCGAAAAAGTCGGCAAAATTAAACGGCCAGCGAAAAAAATCAAAAAATCGGGATTTAATCGGCCAGCCAAAAAAATCAAAAAATCGGGATTTAATCGGGATTTATTCCCGACTTTTTCCACACTGGCTAGAACACATGAGATATCCAAGACCCAAAAAACGTTTGGTGAAATTCCACCCAGATTGTATTTATTAAAATAGTTAATATTTTTAATGGGGTTTCTAAGTCTAAACTTAGGAAAATCAAAATATTAATGGATATTAATGAAAATATGGGCGAGAAGCTTCTAAGAGACGAGGATCAAGTCTAATTTAATCTTAATCATTGATTAGAGACTTAATCTCAACTGTTGATTTCTAGACAGGAAAAGTATAATTGAAGGCTTGGAGTCAGTTGGAGAACACACACAGATAGATTGAGGAAATCGATTTTCTGAGGTGAGAAGTTCTGAGGAGAAAAATCGATTGGGGAGATCTTGCAGTTGAGGACAGGGATAGTTCAGGAAAACTAATAGAGAGATGGAGAGAAGCTTGTGGAGGCAGCACAGTAGCCAGGAGAGTTGACATTGTGCTAGTCTGGGCCTGCGTAGCCTTGACGCAGAGCCAGAAGGGCCAGCACAGAGGGAGAAAGTTGCCTTCCACACAGAGAGTCAGAACTACCAGGAAAGTTGACGCAGTGGGCAGAAGTGTTGAAGTTTCTAAGTTTACTTAGTTAGAAACCCTCCATGCACTTTATCTGATTTATTACTACCTACTTGTTATTTTACTTAACAAGTTATTTACAATGTAAACACTAAAAATAAACACTAGTGCATGCTCAACATATTACAGATCAGCAACTAAAAGAAATAGAAACAAACACACCATATGACATCATTATTTTTGGACTAATCTCCCGAAAAACCCAATGTGGGAAAATCAATGCAGCTATCTGAGGGTTTTCTTATTAAGAAATATAAGAGTACAATCTAGTTGTCAAAACTGGCCTACCCAACAGAGAATTTCCTTGGAAGTAGTACCTCTCAATTTCTGACAAATCTTTTAGCTGAAACCCGGATAATCCTTCCAGTAGCTACTCAGCACCAATCTGCCCTAGAAACCCCAACATCAGCCTCGATCTGGACTGCGTCAGCCCCTCTCTGCCCCACGCTGGCCCTACGTCACCCCGGATGGGTCTGCGTCAACCTTAGGAGGCCCTGCGTCAACCCTCTAGCCCTCTGCATCAGCAACGCTGGCCTGTCTGAGACTTTGCCCAGCTCCCGGCTACCTCTGCGTGGCCCTGTGTGAGCCCTGGCTAGCTCTGCGTCACTCTCCCCGGCTACTGCACTTCTCTCCCAGCATTATCTCTGCCTCTCTATCTCTCTATACTCAAATGCCCCTCAGCTGCATCTCCTAATCACTAATTCTATCTCTCTTAGCAAACCCCGCTCTAGAGAATAGAATGACTAATCACTTTTGTGTATTCTCCAAGTGACCCGCAAGCCTCCTCTTATACTTTTCCTGTTGACATATCAACGGCCGAGATTAAGTCTCTAATCAACGGCTAAGACTACATCTAGCTTGATCCACGTCTTTTGGACCATTCTAACACAGATTCATATTAATACACATTAATATTTTATTTTCTCTAAGTTTAGACTTAGGGACTCCATTAAAAATATTAATTATTTTAATATCTCCTGATCTGTTTAAAATCTACCCAAACCCTTTCTAGGTATTGGAGATCTCATGTGCCCCAACCTCTCCACCAAATTTCGTGGCTAGAGCACATCCGATGCTACCCCAAATCAACACTCTCTCTTAGCAAGGACTCTGCTCTAGCAAAACTCCTCACTGAGTATTACTTTGATCATACGGCATCAGTACTTGTGTTGATGCTAGGCCTTCCTGCCCAACATCCTCTACACTGCTGCATCCTGTACTGCTGCCCATGGTTCTGCCACTGCCATTGCTACATCTGTATGACAGCTCCCTCTACATCTGTGTTGTTGTTGGTCCTTTCTCTCAGCACTGCACCTCCTCTCATTATGTTGCATCGTGCTGCCCACTACTGCACTGCAACTCAGTTACTAAGAAGTAACTGATCTCCCAATCTAACCTCCCTGTTGGGCTAGAGACACCCACTGATGTTGAAGCTCCCTTTGTCGCTGACAAGTGCTCCCTATCTGACCTCTGCATTGCCGCAACAACTCCCTGCATCTTGCACCGTTGCACACTTCTTTGTGTCGTCTTGCACTGGTGCACCACTCCTGTGCCTCTCGCACTAGTGCACCACTCCTGTGCCTCTCGCACTGCTAGCCTCGCGCTGTCTGGGGACTCCTGCACTGTAGCTTTCTCTTTCGCTCCATTTGCATCTGTCTCTACCCACATCAGCTAGTCCTGCTACTCCTCTTTGGGGCTCCCATAGCAAGGTCTAATCCAAGAGGTTGGGTACCTCGAGGATCCTGCCCCTCATTGCTTGTAGTCTGCATAACTACAGCTCGATGTCTCCCCACTTCTGCTCAAGAGGTGCGTGTGCACTCATAGCACAATCATCGTCTGTCAGAACTTCCTTCTCTGCTTGTGCTGGTGCTGCTTTAGTCTCGGAAGACTCTCCCTTACTCTTCTTCCTTAGGCACTGGGTCGCATAATGACTTATCTCCCCACAGTGGAAGCACTTGATCTTGAAGAGATCTTTCTTCTTTCGCTTCTCCTGCTTTACCTCAGATGCTAGGGACACATCTTCCTCCTCCTACTTGACTTTGATCCCCTTGTTGTTGCTACTCGTCTTTAACTGTCGTCTGATCTCTTCCTAGCAAAGAGCTGCCCACATCTCGTCCCAAGGTGGGAGAGTCCCTCTGCCCAGGATACTCTGGACAAATACCTCACAGTCTTACAAGATAGCATTCAGGGTTGTCCTCACCATCAGCGCCTAATTCTGTGTCGCCTCTATAGCAGTCAACTGATCTCAGATCTCATTCAGTCCTCTAAGGAAGGTGTCAATCGGCTCTCCCTTCCTCATCTGATACGACCTCAACTGATTCTCAAGCAGCATTCTTCTCTGCACAGAAGTATGTTGGTACAACTTCTTGAGAGCCTCCCACATCTCAAATGTCATTTCCTTCTCAGCTATGTGTGGTACTAATGATCCTTGACCTCGTCAAGGATGATGCTCTTGGCCCTCACCATTGCCACCTCGTACTTGTCATTATCATTGGGGTTGACCGGGATAGCTATTGCCTTTAAAGCGAAGTTCTTGACACGATCGCTGTCAAGTACGGATAAGATTCTGACCTTCCAGATTGCGAACTTTGACACTCCATCGAATCTATCCTGCTCTCTTACTCCGTGTAGTGCCATGATGCTCCTCTACTTCCCTCCTGAAAGTTCTCTATTCCACTCCTCTGACTCTCTACTTCCCGTCTGGAAGTTCTCTTCTGGACTCCCTCTGAGTCCTAATTTCCCTCCTGGAAATCCTTCTGCCGTTGTTGAGATGCCCCCTACTCTGATTGTCTTATGCAACCGCACCAATGATCTGGGTTCCTCGGCTAGAAACCCTCAGTAGCAACTCCTCTAGCCTTGCTCTATCAGGTAATGTTCTGACTACAGCACCTCACTAGCTCCACTCACCAGCTCCACTCTGCAATACTGCAGCAGCCTTCTAAACCCAAGCAACCTAAAGGTGAGAGCTCCTAGGCTCTGTGCAATCTCGGCACCAGCAACCCGACCTCCTCACCCAACTGCGTCAGCCCTCCCAGCTACTGCGTGAGGCTCCTTTTGTCTTCTTTAGCCTCTGCGCTGCCTCTTCACAGATCACCCTTGATGACGTAGGCACTGCATCACCCTTCCTTGTTGTTACTCTGCTAGAAACTTCTATCACCTTGGGACAGCTGTTTTCTACTGCTATTGCTCCGCTCGGCTGATGTCCTTTAGTCCTCTTATGATCTGCAATCACGCTCTGATACCATGTTAGAAACCCTCCATGCACTTTATCTGATTTATTCCTACCTACTTGTTATTTTACTTAACAAGTTATTTACAATGTAACTACTGAAAACAAACACAAGTGCATGCTCAACATATTACAGATCAGCAACTAAAAGAAACAGAAACAAACACACCATATGACACCGTTATTTTTGGACTAATGTCCTCAGAAAAAACCCAATGTGAGAAAACTGGTGCAACTATCTGAGGGTTTTCTTATTAAGCAATATCAGAGTACAATTTGGGTGGAGAAACTGGCCTACCTAGCAGAGAATTTCCTTGGCAGTAATAACTCTCAATTTCTGACAAATCTCTTGGTTGAAACCCCATATAATCCTTCCGACAGCTACTCAACACCAATCTGCCCCAAAAACCCCAGCGTCAGCCTCTCTCTAGACTGCGTCAGCCCCTCTCTGCCCCACGTTGGCCCTGCGTCACCCCGGATGGGTTTACGTCAGCCTTAGGAGGCCCTGTGTCAGCCCTTTGGCCCTCTATGTCAGCAACGCTGGCCTCTCTGAGGCTCTACGCAGCTCCCGGCTGCCTCTGCGTGGCCCTGCGTGAGCCTTGGCTGGCTTTGAGTTTGTGTCACTCTCCCTGCCTATTGCGCTGCTCTCCCGGCACTATCTCTGCCCCTCTATCTCTCTGTACTGAAATGCCCCTCATCTGCATCTCTCAATCACTAATTCTATCTCTCTTAGCAAATCCAGCTCTAGAGAATAGAATGACTAATCACTTTGGTGTATTCTCCAAGTGACCCTCAAGCCTCCTCTTATACTTTTCCTGTTGACATATCAACGACCGAGATAAAGTCCCTAATCAATGGCTCCTTTCTGAGTATTGGAGATCTCATGTGCCCCAACCTGTCCACCAATTTCGTGGCTAGAGCACATCCGATACTACCCCAAATCAACAAGAAGAGTTGACGCAGAGCCTTAGAGAGATCCACGCAGGCCCATGCAGTTACTGCGAAGGGGCAGCGCAGTTATAGATGGGGCTAGCCAGTTTTGTTGCCGGATCAATCGAAATCTGCCGGGTGAAGTGAGGTAAAACTCACTCAGGTTTTCCGTCATTGTATTTCTTTGTCACTTGTTTGTCAGGAGAGCAACCAGCATTTGTATTCAGACTACTGTTTAATAATAGAAAACCCTCAGAGCTGCTGCACTGATTTTCCCGCATTGGGTTTTTCCGAGGACATTTAGTCCAAAAATAAGTGTGTCATTTGTGTGTTTGTCTCATTTATTTTTTCAGTACTTGATCTATATATTCGTGTAGACTGCAGTGTATTTGCATTAATATTTTCTGAATATTTCTGAAAATAACTTGTTAATTGAAGAAAACAAGTAGGTAATGCAAATCAGTTTACTACAATAGGATTTCAAACTTGTTAGATTCAGAAATTTTCACATGGTATCAAAGCGATTACAAATCAAGGAGTACTAAAGCCATCAACGAAAGGACATAGGGAAATATGGGCGTGAAGACAGTAGTCCCGAGAGAGCGCAGTTTTTGGCCAAGAGAGCAAAGGAAGGGTGACGCAGTCACCAAGGGAGGTTCACACAGAGCCTGTGTCAGCCTGCTTGGGTGACGTTGTTGTTGCAGAGGGCAGCGCAGTGGTTACTGGGCCAGCGTAGAGACTGTTGAGTCTCGTATTTTTCGTTTGTCATGGCTAGAGGTGTAGCGCATATTTCTTCTGAAGTTGCTGGTGGGGTGTTGATTCTATTGGTGCAGAACAGTACCTAGTGGGGTAGAAGCAAAGTAGAGGGAATCAATTCCTCAGAAGATTTCTTACCAAGAAATCTAGATCCAGTGTTGAGCAGCAGCAAAGAGAGATCAGAAACGGGTGGTTCAACAGTGGTTGGCAGAAGGATTTCTGTGAAGGAAATCAAAATTCAGAGGAAGCTTGCTCCTTAGAGGATTTCTACCGCCAAAGAAATCCAAATCCGAGTTTTGTAGGGGCAGCAGCAAAAGAGAGAGAAGAGAACCAGTTCGACATTCATTTGAGCAAAGATGGTCGTTAATGGACTGAGGGATCAGGACAGGTTGGATGGAGCATCCACCTTCGTCATCTAGAAGGCCAGGATCCTTGCAGTTTTGGATAAAAATCGCATCAAGGATTATGCCTTGAAGACGGTTCTTGTTTCGGTTGATGTTGATCCTCTCAAGAAGTACGAGGAGACTCAGGCAAAAGCAAAGTGCATGATCTTGGACGGGGTCAAGGATCATGTGATCCCACATATTGCTGAGAAAGACATAGAAGGGAAATGTGGCAGGCCTTGACCACATTGTACGAGGGAACTTCCATTTAGCGAAAGATGTTGCTTGAGAGTCAACTGAGACAGTTTTAGATGCAAAAGGGAGAAGAAATCGATCCCTTCCTTCTCAGGTTGCAAACGATTCGTGACTAGCTAAATTCTGTAGCGGCTACTCCAGAACCTGAATTCTTAGTCAGGACTACCCTAAATGCAGTCACTAAAGAATGTGAAACCTTTGTCCAAAGCATTTTGGGCATGGCTTCTCTTCCCAGTTGGGAGGAGATGTGGGTAACTCTTCGACAGGAAGAGATCAGACGATTGGCCATGGCAGGAAGCAGCAGCAAAGGGATCAGATTCAAGGAGGAAAAGGAGGATGTGGCTCTCGCATCAGTAGGACAGCAAGGGCAGCAAAAGGGAAAGAAAAAGGACATATCCAAAGTCAGATGCTTCAGATGTGGAGGAATGGGTCATTTCACCAGTGCCCTCGGAAGAAGGGCAAAGAAGAGAAGTCTTACTCAAAGGCTACTCCAGCGCAACCTGACAAGGAGGATGATGAGGATTGCGCCATGAGTGCTCATGCACCTCTAGAGAAGAGGTGGGGCAATATTGTGTCGTAGTCGGGAGGACTACAAAAAAAGGGTGGGATCCTTGAGGTGTCCAAACTCTTGGATCACATATGTCTATGGGAGCCTTTAATGACAGTAGCAAAATGACGGAAGTCAATTGATGCAAGGGATGATGGAGCAACAATGGCAAAGCTAGAATGCCAAAGTCTGAAGCAATGCAGTAGAGTGTTGCAGTAGTGCGGAGGCACAAAGCAGATACAACAGCAGCGCAGTAGCATCAGAGGGTCAGCACAGATTAGCAACAGAGGTAGCTTCAGCATCACGGGGCATCCAGACTGACCAGCATGTCAGCTTTTGGGTGTCTTTTCAGTTGCTTACTTCTCAGCAACTGAGTTGCGGTGCATCAATTAGCAGTGGCAGTGTTATGGGCAGCATGATGCAACATATTGAGAGGGAGCTGCAGTACATATTTAGCAGTGACAGCAACAGTGTCATGAGCAGAAGTACAGATAGCAGCAACGCAGTGGATGAGGGGCAGCTTGCCGAGCATAAGCAGCGCAGAGGACCAATGTCGTGGATCAATGTGATACTTCTGCTGGGAAGTATTGCTAGAGCATATTCCTCACTAAGAGGGAGTGTTGATTTTTGGCTAGAATCGGATGTGCTCTAGCTCCGAAATTTTGTGGAGAGGCTAGAACACATAAGATTTTCAAGACCCAGAAATCGTTTGGTGAAATTCCACCCGGATTGTATTTTATTAAAATAATTAATATTTTTAATGGGGTTCATAAGTCTAAAATTAGGAAAATTAAAATGTTAATGGGTATTAATGAAAATATAGGTGAGAAGCTTCTAAGAGACGAGGATCAAGTCTAATTTAATCTTAGCCATTGATTAGAGACTTAATCTCACCCGATGATTTCTCAACCGGAAAACTATAAATGGAGGCTTGGGCTCAGTTGGAGAACACACACACACAGATTGAGGAAATCAATTTTCTGAGGTGAGAAGTTCTCAGGAGGAAAACCGATTGGGAGATCTTGCAGCTGAGGAGCAGGGATAGTTCAGGAATACAGACAAAGAGGCATAGAGAAGCTTGTGGAGGCAACACAGTAGCCAAGAGAGCTGACGCAGGGCCAGTTTGGGCCCACGTAGCCTTGATGCAGAGCCAGAAGGGCCAGCGCAGAGGGAGAAAGTTGCCTTCCGTGCTGAGAGCCAGAACTGTCGGGAAAGCTAACGAAGTGGGCAAAAGAGCTGACACAGAACCTCAGAGAGCTCCACACAGTTACTGTGAAGAGGCAACGCAGTTGTAACCAGGGCTAACCAGTTTTGATGTCGGATCAGCGGGAATCTGCCAGGTGAAGTGAGGTAAAACTCACTCAGGTTTTCTGCCATTGTATTTCTTTGTCACTGGTTTGCCAGGAGGGAAACCAACATTTGTATTCAGAACTACTGCTTAATAATAGAAAACCCTCAGAGCTGCTACACCGGTTTTCTCGCATTGGGTTTTTCTGGGGACGTTTAGTCCAAAAATAAGTGTCCTTTATGTATTTGCCTCATTTATTTTTTCAGTACTTGATCTATATATTTGTGTAGAATGTAGTGTATTTGCATTAATATTTTTTGAATATTTCTGAAAATAACTTGTTAACTAAAGAACACAAGTAGGTAATGCAAATCAGTTTACTGCAGTAGGATTTCTGAATTGTTAGATTCAAAAACTTTCACACAATCAAGAGTGAGTCACAAGACATTACCACTCTCTTCTCACTAACCAAAAGTCAGTCCACATAACCAAGGGTAGAACCCCAATCGGACTTGATCCTGAGCGATCAAGTTGTTGAACATCATGCATCCTAGACATAGAGAGTACAGCAGGCCGCAGTACATACTACACGATGCGTCCATATGTAGTGCTATGGTCCCTAACCACTTTTTCCAACTCATTGGCCAAATGAGAGGTACTTCCCAAAAGTCCCAGACTGCAAGGGTGGAATGTATGTTGGGGCATCTGCAAGAAAAGGTGAACCACTCATCCTGCTCGTATGTCATCAACCATAGGGGCAGGTGAACCACTCACCCTATGCTCACATATATCACCAAGGCGTGTCACAAGGGAAGGTGAACCACTCACCCTATGGTCACACATAGCTCCAAGAGGTACCTGAGGTCCCTAGGTACTCCCAGAGCTCAATGTCCAGCTCAAGCGCGACCCTAATGGGAGGGTCTTTCCACAACTCCAAGTCTCTCTTGGAAAGCTAAAAAATTCGCCTTCCCCAAGGGCTTCTTGAGGATGTCAGCAACTTGTTCATCAATCTTCATGTGTTGGAGCCTTATTGCTCCCCGTTGTACCATATCTCAGATAAAGTGGTACCTGATATCAATATGCTTGGGGCAATCGTGGAACACGGTATTCTCTGAAAGGAGAATCCCACTTTGGTTATCGCAATAAATGATGGTGGTATCCAGCACATGCTCAAATAGCTCACTGAAAAGCTTCCTCAACCAAATAGCTTCACAACGGGTTATACTAGCTGCAATATATTCAGCGTCGGTGGTGCTTAGAGCAACCGATTTTTGCTTCCTACTCATCCAAGAAACTGAAGCAAATCCCAAAGAGAAGCAACATCCTGACATGCTTTTTCTATCCACCACATTGCCAGCCCAATCATCATTAGAATATCCATGTAGTCTCAAATTCCAGGCAGTGTACCTCAGACCATTGTTGATAGTGCCACAAAGATATCGTAAGTGATTCTTTGCAGCAATCCAATGTATATGATGAGGCTCAACCATAAATTGACTCAAGGTATTTACAGCGAAGCATATGTCAGGCCGGAAGTTTACCAAAAACATCAGAGCCCTCACAAGTTGTCTATATTCAGAAGGATTTACCAATTCGGGACCAGCAGCACTTCCACATAACTTCTTGAAGTTAGTTCCATCGAAGTAGTCACAGACTTGCATCCCACATCTTTCGAACAACTTCACAATGTATTTCCCTTGCGAAAGGAAAATCTCGCCTAGCTTTTGCTAGACCTCCAAGCCTAGGAAGTAATGCATCAAACCTAGGTCCTTCATCTCGAATTCAGAAGTCAACTCCCTCTTACATTGACAAATGAGAGGGTCTGCACTGGTCAAAAATAGATCATCAACATACAAGACCAAAATAAGTGGTATGCCCCTTTCAACCTTAAAGTATAGGTTTGGATCAACATAGCTTCTTGTAAATCCCAGCGTCATAAAATAACTATCAATCCTCCCATATTAAGCCCTAGGGGCTTGCTTTAACCCATAGAGGGCTTTCTTCAACCTGCATACATGTGTCCTTCGATATTGTATTTCAAACCCCTAAGGTTGTTCCAAGTAGACTTCCCCCTTAAGTGAGCCATGCAAGAAAATATTATTGACGTCCATTTGATGTAGGCTCCACCCTTGATTGGCAGCTAAAGCAATTATGGATCGAATAGTGGTGTATCGAGCAACTGGTGCAAATATTTCATTAGAGTCAATTCCTTCCTTTTGAGAGAAAACACGAGCCATGAAGCTTGCCTTATATTTTTCAGCACTTCCATCAGCTCCATGTTTAATTTTGTAAATCCATTTTGAAGTCACCACGGACTTGTCCTTGGGTCTAGGCAACACTTCCTAGACATTATTCTTCATGATCAATTC
This sequence comes from Pinus taeda, assembly GCA_000404065.3. Lineage (NCBI taxonomy): Eukaryota > Viridiplantae > Streptophyta > Pinopsida > Pinales > Pinaceae > Pinus > Pinus taeda. The sequence goes on from APFE031573696.1 coordinate 32,837, forward strand.
ATATTCCTCAAACATAGCACCTTTCCACACCCGGTGCTTTACGGCTTCTTCGAATGTGCAAGGTTCAGTTTGAAGAATAGTACTCATGGTAGCCAAGTATCCTTGATACTTGTTGGGATTCTTACTTTCTCAAAACATTCCTCTTGCAGCAGAATTTTTTTTGCATCTTCAAGTGTATCTTTGAGCCACATAGGTCTTTTCATTGAAATAGAGGATTCACAAGGAGGTGGATCAAGAGGATCCATCAGACCATCAACATCGGGCATTGGTTCATCCATCGGAGATTATTCTTCGTTTTTCAGCAGCATCATCATCCTCCCTTGAGATGGGGAGATCTCTGGCTTTCCCAAGGGCAGTGTCTTCATCAAAGGTAACATCTCTACTTACTACTTCTCTTTGACCAAGTACATAAATTCTATAAGCCTTTGAATTTTCACTATATCCAACGAATACATGTTTCTTCCCAGAAGCTTCAAACTTGTTCCTTTTCTCTTCAGGCACATGCAAATACACGGGACAGCCAAAGATTCTAAAAGATGTCTAACATATTTTACACACACACGCTAGGAAATAAACTCTTTTAATTGTAAGCATATCATGAGACAATTTTTTCCTTCTTGATCACATCTCACAGAATTCTCTTTGGTACTCTTCCATGATGTCAATTAGCCCATGCTAATGAAAGCGCCCATTACACTAAACTTAATGCCTAATCTCTAGAGTGAACTGAAAGAAATCAACCTTCAACTGTGACAACATTATAACTACTAAAAGAAAACACATTTCAAGTTACAATGTACATACAGAGATTCCAAATCAGAAAACATGTTTTAATCAAGTTACTCAACAACAGAGCAGTTGATATAGGGTGAATACCTCAATACATAGTTATCTATTGATGGACGTTTATTGGTGTTATTTCTTCTTGTACAACTTGAAACAGAATATATTTGCAGTTTTCTACTGTCAAATTTGGCAGTAGATAAATGTTATAATTGTCATATTTAGGTGTTTTATTAATGTAAGATAAGTAGTTTTGCTCTAATGTTACTTTATGCGATAAAGTTAGCTGCGCTCATAATACACTTTAAGTTAAATCATTAATGAAGAAGTTACGCACTGGATGTTATATAACTCACATAATGTATGTCCCTCTCACCTATGTATAGTGAGTGTTGTTCTTTTCAATATATGCAAAAGTAGACTATATATTTGCAGTGTTTGAATAGTAATCTGAAGTCTCTAATTACGGATATGGATATATCTGATGTCAACCCATCTGTTGTACACAAATTCAGACTATATATTTGCAGCCGCCTAGTGCTGCACTTCTTTCACAGGAGATATTTCCAAGCACAGGAAAAAACTCAGAATTCTTCAGTTTGACTACTTTTTAAACCTGAACACATAGGATTCCAAAAATTTATTGTAACGATATCAAATACAACTGATCATAATGACTGAAGGTTGCAAAGTGGTAATACCAGTCACCTAGTTGTGTTATTTTTGCCGAGGGAAATATCTTTTGCAATGCAGCTGGAACATTCCCCGAAAATGCAGGTAAAACTGCAAATGTTCCAAAGAAAAATGAGTCAAATTTATTATAGTATGTTAAAATCAATTCTTACATCAATAGAAAAACGGTATCATGATTATGTGTAAGGAACTCCGCTTCAACGATAATTCCCTGGAAAGAAAAAAGGAAGGAAATAATATTAACATCCACGTCTCACAAAATTCAGTCAATGGGACTCATAAATACCATATTTAGAATATCTCACAGAGTGCCTAGACATCTCCATGCTAAATATTAAAAAGATAGAAATGAATTAATAAAATACTAGGGTTGTGTTCAATAACTGCAATGTCGGATATTATATTAACCAAAGAACAACTAATACAAATCAATCATCCTTTGTTTATAACTTTATAGTTCATACTCATTCTATGTTCTTTCTCATACTTTTTCTTGTTGCTTTGACATAAGTTCTGCGTGGTCGAAATTTGACTGGATGTCAGTGATATTTCTTCTTCGTTTGATTGATTGATTCCTCTTCATGCAATGTGCACATAACATGAGTGAATTGTGCATACTGGCCTTTGTTATGTGCACATTGCATGAAGAGGAATCAATCAATCAAACGAAGAAGAAATATCACTGACATCCAGTCAAATTTCGACCACGCAGAACTTATGTCAAAGCAACAAGAAAAAGTATGAGAAAGAACATAGAATGAGTATGAACTATAAACATAAGATTGGCAATCTTTTGCATGTTGGTTATGTGCATTCATTACGGAGCAAGGAGAACTCACAGCTAATAGACCCTCATAAAAAACTATAGAAAATTACTGATTACCTAAGTCACCTGACATGGGGCACGCAGGACACTGGGATACGAGAGTCCGAGATGGGACACAGAGACCCCCCGGAACAGGACACGTTATATATATATATATATATATATATATATATGATGATATTACATAAATTCTCATGATGATACAAGTATCAAATTCAATCATAGATTCAGACATGTACATCGTAAGTTTGTAACAATATGTATACAATTATGGTTCATCAATGATACAAGTTTGCAAGTAGAAATTAACCATAAACTAAAGCTTTCTCATTAAGATGTCAAAAACAAAATGTATTACATAAGTATACAAGGCTCTACAATCCTGCACAAGTTGCTCTTTAGGCTGCCCCAACTCTGCCAACTTGGTCCACTCTCACGCTGCCCTCCAATAGTCCACGAGTGTCCAATTATAATGTCCTCTTCTAGGACCTCTCATCCACCAGTGTCAAACCATCATCAAGAGACCATCTACAACTCACTATTGTTGTCGTCTTGCCCTTGGGATTTGTGCTGCTAGAGCTCTGGTTAGGGCACACTAGAAGCCCTAAACCTTGCTCAAACCAATGTACCTCCTTGTCCCACCAGGTTGCTCCCTTTGTTGCTACTTCAAGCCCTCTCCATGCATTGTTTTAGGTCTTGGGCACATCCACAAGGCTCTATACAGCCCACGGTCAATCTCTGCTCTTCCAACTCTAGAAATCCTCCTCAAATGGCCCTCCAAATGATCTCCCAGCACCCCAGCGCCAAACTCCGCCGGATGGTGCTACCCCAAAGAGTCTCACTCCAATGACTGCACAGTCATGGTGGAGATGACGCAATCCTGCGTGTGATGAAATGAGAGTTGCGTGTAGGATGACCCTCTTTGTCTGTAGTTGCCCTCTATACTCCTGAAAATGATGAAAGGATGATCCTGTCTCCCCAACTTCCCGAAGTGCCTCACGTTGTGACTGTGCAATCCCTGCGATGTCGTTACTCCCCCCCATTGTTGGTACTCGACTTACAATTGTTGTAACTCGCCCCCCCTACTATTGCTATGAACTAAGATGAAGAAGAACTCCCTCCTAGGGCTAGCACTCGAAGTCCACCAAAGCAAGTGTTGAGATCTCCGCTCGGAGACACTCGTGTGCTAAATAGCACCATAACCCAGCTAAGCAGCTCGAGCATAAGATTGAGTTCAATATGTCAGAAGATAAGATCCTAAAATGACAAGAGTTTCCTTCCTTATATAGATTTCGTGGAGCACTTTTCCCTCCATTTTCCCTCCATCTGCGTCCCTCACTTAACCATCGATTTCCCCTCCATGCTGTGAAAATTATATTACTGCAACAACTGATTTATTTTACCTATTTATTTTCCAATAAGTTATTTACGATATCCCTTCAATAAATATTAAAATAAAGTATACTGCAGATATCACACCATTATACAAAAACAAATACATGCACAAGAATCAAACACATCAACACAGTTATTTTTGGACAATTATCCCCAAAAAAACCCAATGCGGGAAAATCGGTGCAGCAGAGAAGGATTATAATAATCAGCTTTTCTTGAGTACAACTAGGGTGCTAAACTGGCTCACCCAACAAAGATAAATCCTTTGGCATTTCTCCTAGGCTCAGCGTCAGTCTAGCTAGCCTCTGCGCAGCTCCCAGACCCTCTACATCAACACCCTGCCTCACTGCGTCAACACTTGGCCTCTTTGTGTCACCCACGTAGGCCCTCCAGTCACTGCACAGTCCAGTTGCCTCTGCATCTTTCTGGGTGGCTTTGTGTCTGCCTCTCTGATCTCTGCATTGGTCCTCTGGCACTGTCCCTGCCTCTCTGTTACGTACTCACTACCTCTTGCTACAATCCAGTCTTCTAATTTGAATTTCTTAGCAATCCCCGCTCCAGAAATCGAACTGACTGGTCTCCCCAGTGTGTCTCCCACTGACCCTCAAGTCTTCATTTATACTTTTCTTGTTGATGAATCAACAGCCGAGATTAAATCCCTAAACAACAGCTAAGATTAAAATAGACTTGATCTCTGTCTCTTAGAAGCTTTTCATCCTTATCTTTATTAATACCCATTAATATTTTTATTTTCCTAAGTTTAGACTTAGGAACTCATTAAAAATATTAAATACTTTAATAACTCTTCATCAAGATGGAATTTTCCAAAACGATTTCTGGGTTTTAGAGATCTCATGTGCTTTAGTCTCTCCACCAATTTTTATGGCTAGAGCACATCCAATGGTACCCCAAATCAACACTCCCTCTTAGAGAGGAATGTGCTCTAGTAATGCTCCACAACTGAACATTACTCTGATTATCCGGCACCGGTACCTGTGTTGATGCTTGGCTTGTTGCCCAACATCCTCCTCTACACTGTTGCATCTGTACTGCAGCTCCCTCTGCATTTGTGTTGCTACTAGTCCTTCCTCCCAACATTGCATATGCACTGCAACTCCCTCTGCATCTGTGTTGTTGTTGGTCCTTCCATCCAACATTGCATCTCCACTGCAACACCATACCTATTTCTGCTACTGAAATGGATTCTTCATCATCCCCATCTTCTCCCTAAAATAAGCAAACTTTGTTCTTCCAAGGGCCTTGGTAAGGATGTCTGCCACCTGTTCTCCTATAGGAGTGTAACTCAACTGCACAGCTCCTCGTTGGACACAGTCTCTGACAAAGTGACACCGAATATCAATGTGTTTTGACCGATCATGAAATATTGGATTCTCGGAGAGCTTGATGCAACTCTGGTTATCACACATGATTTTGGTTGCTTCCATCCCTCTTCTGAACAGGTTTACAAGCAATTTTCTAAGCCATATGGCTTCACACAAAGTTGTGCTAGCAGCCACATATTCTGCTTCGATTGAGCTCAGAGCTACGGATTTTTGTTTCCTACTGCACCAAGAGGTCATTCCCAATCCAATATTGAAACAGTACCCAAAGGTACTTTTCTGATCTACTGAACTTCTTGCCCAATCTGCATCAATAAACCCACTCAATCTGATATCATTTCTTCTGGTGTACAAGAGTCCATAATCGACTATTCCCTGTATATATCTGAGAACATGTTTGGCTGCTACCCAGTGCGCTCTCTTCAGTTCCACCATGAACTCACTAAGGGTGTTGACAGCGTAACAAATGTCTGGCCTGGTATTGACCAAATACATCAGGGACCCTACGAGCTGCCTGTATAAGGTGGGATCAACATCCTTGTCTTCTGATGCATCAATTTTCTTCCAGTTGGTGATCATTGGAGTACCCATAGGCCTACAATACTGCATCCTGAATCTCTTTAGAATTTATGTAGCATATCTCCCTTGTCCAAGGAAGATCTCCCCCTTCTGCTGCCAAACTTCCAACCCCAGGAAATAATGCATCTGTCCCAAATCCTTCATGTCAAATTCTGTGGCTAGATTCTTCTTGCAGTCCTCGATGAGCCTGGATGATCCTGTCAGAAAGAGATCATCCACATATAATGCTAGGATTAGAGTCTCATTCTCTACAACAAGATAGTAGATATTTGGATCTGCATCACTCTTAACGAACGCCATCTTCTGCAAGTAGCCATCAATTCAACCATACCACGCTCTAGGTCCCTGTTTGAGCCCATACAAGGCTTTCTTCAATCTGCATACATGAGACTTCTTTTCATACGTTTCAAAACCTTCTGGTTGTTCAATGTATACTTCCTCTTCTATTACCCCATTCAAGAATGTCGTTTTGACATCCATCTGATGAATCTCCCATCCCATTTGTGTTGCAAGAGATATCACGGTTCTAATAGATGTTTACCTGGCTACTGGGGCGAAGGTCTCTTTGTAGTCAATTCCTTCCTTCTGAGCATACCCCTTAGCCACAAACCTGGCTTTGTATTTTTCCACACTGTCGTCTGTAGCATATTTAATCTTGTAGATCCATCTCGAACCCACCATCGATCTGTCTTGAGGCCTAGGCACTACTTCTCAGACATCGTTCACCATTATAGAGCTGTATTCCTCTACCATTGCATCCATCCAAACTTAATGTTGAGTGGCCTCCTGGAAACTGGAAGGCTCCCCATCCTGAGCTACTAAGGCTTGATATCTATCTGGTTGTTTTCGCTCCCTTTTATTGTTTCTCGGTGCACCGATAAAATCCTTTGCATCTCGCAGAATTTGTCGAAGTTCCCGGCTCGTTCTTTCTCTAGTAGCAGGTGCATCTGTTAGCTCCTCCTCTTCATATGATTATTCCTGTTCTGAGGGAGAATTCTTGGCTTCCGCTAGTTGAAGTAGTTTGACCAACGGCTCATCCTTTGACTGCTCCTCGGAAGGCATTTCTCGAGATTTTCTGAAGGCCCTATCTTCCATGAACTTCACATCTCGTCGAACTACTACCTTCCTGCTCCCTGGAAGATAGATTCTATATGCCTCAGCATTCTCGCTATATCCCACTAGATATACTTTCTTTGCAGTTTGATCTAACTTCTTCCTTTTCTCCTCAGGTATACGGCAATACGCTAAACTCCCAAATATCCTGAAATGGCTAACTTCAGGTGTCTTCCCGATGAAGACTTTCTCTGGAGTAATCTTGCCCAATGCCTTATGAGGAGTTTTATTTTGGACATAGACTGTCATGTTGCATGCTTCTGCCCACAGGAATTTTGGCATATCCTGATCATACATCACGGCCCTAGTTGCTTCCACGATAGTCCTGTTCTTCCTTTCTGCCACTCCATTCTGCTCTGAATTGTAAGGAGTTGTCCACTCTCTTCTAATGCCCTCCCTAGCGCAAAAATCAGTGAAGTACATATCAACATATTCTCCACCATTGTCTGAGCGCAAAACTTTTATTTTCTCCCTTGTCAGATTCTCCACCAAAGCCTTGAACTCTTTGAATCAACAGAAAGCCTCGTCCTTGGTTTTCAGAAAATAAATACAAGTTTTCCTAGAGTGGTCATCAATGAAAGTGACGAAGTATTCGGCACCACTAAGAGCTTTAGTGGACATTGGTCCGCAGATATCTGAGTGTATCAATCCTAGTACACACTTGGCCCTATTTTTACTTCTAGGAAATGCTTCTTTGGCATACTTGCCCAGAGCACATCCTCTGCATGCATCATTTCGTTCTGTACTAAGATCTAGAACTCCTGTTACAGTTTTCCTGAGAATTCTTAGAGCCCCATGGTGCAAATGTCCCATTCTTTTGTGCCATAGTTCATTCAAATCCTTGTCTCCATTACTATCTATCAATGCCATTGGTGATTCTAGTTGTAACCTATACAACCTATTACTTTTGATTCCGATCTGCACTTTCTTTTTCCAACTCGGGTGTTTGACGTATACTTTCTCCTTAATGAAGAAAACATCATAGCCCTTGCTTTGAAGTTGTGCTACAGAAAGTAAGTTCATCCCCAATCTTGGCACACGCAGTACATTGGTAGCACGGAATCGTTCTCCCGTTTCTGTTTGAAAAACTATGGTACCCTTCCCTACCGGAGTACACTTTGCCTTATTCCCCATGGTGATCTGAAAATTTACCCTTTCCTCCTGATAATCTGAGAAACATTCCCGGATTCCTGTCATATGCCAGGAGGCTCCACTGTCTATATACCACACCTCTGATGATTTAGAGCTTGTCACACAAGCAACTTCTTCTTCCAATCTGGAAGCTAACATAGAGAAATCAAAATTACTATCTCTTGTGCAATTTTCTGAAAATCGGCATGAGTCTCCTGATGTAGATGCCTCTACATCATGATCTCGACCGATAATTGATTTTCCCTTCCTGTCTTTGATTCCTTACTCCGATACCATGTGAAAAATCTATTACTGCAGCAACTAATTTATTTTACCTACTTATTTTCCAATAAGCTATTTACGAAATCCCTTTAATAAATATTAAAATAAATTCTACTGCAGATATCACACCATTATACAAAAACAAACACATGCACAAGAATCAAACACATCAATACAGTTATTTTAGGACAATTGTCCCCGAAAAAAGCCAATGCAGGAAAACCGGTGCAATAGAGGAGGATTTTATTAGTCAGCTTTTCTTGAGTACAACTAGGGTGCCAAACTGGCTCACCCAACAGAGATAAATCCTCCGGCATTTCTCCTAGGCTCAGCGTCAATCTCGCTAGCCTCTGCGCAGCTCCCAGACCCTCTGTGTTAGCACTTGGCCTCTCTCTGTCACCCATGCAGGCCCTCCAGTCACTGCGTAGTCCAGCTGCCTCTACGTCTTTCTAAGCGGCTCTGTGTCTGCCTCTCTGATCTCTACGCTCATCCTCTGGCACTGTCCCTGCCTCTCTATTACATACTCGCTACCTCTTGCTACAATCCAGTCTTCTAGTTCGACTTTCTCAGCAAGCCCTGCTCCAGAAATCAAACTAACTAGTCTCCCTCAGTGTGTCTCCAATTGACCCTCAAGTCTTCTCTTATACTTTTCCTGTTGATGAATCAACAGCCGAGATTAATTCCCTAATCAGCGGCTAAGATTAAAATAGACTTGATCTTTGTGTCTTCGAAGATTCTCATCCTTATCTTTATTAATACCCATTAATATTTTTGTTTTCCCAAGTTTAGACTTAGGAACTCATTAAAAATATTAATTATTTTAATAACTCTTCATCCAGATGGAATTTTCCAAAACGATTTATGGGTTTTAGAGATCTCATGTGCTTTAGTCTCTCCACAAATTTTCATGGCTAGAGCACATCCGATGCTACCCCAAATCAACACATGCAAATCAAACTAGGAAATGTGTATTCTCCTAGTGTGGGTGGCCCCCATGTACAAATTAACCACATTGAAATAACTTCTACTAAGTCTAGCCTCCTAATAAAATCAAATGGACCCCATCACCTCCAAAATCAGCCCCAAAATGTAGAAATTAACAATGTTCCACCAAGGTTCCGGGACGAGAGGGCGAGGGAGCGAGGATATGCGAGAGTGGCCTATGCAAAAGCTCCCCACCAATTTTTACGAAATGTGGGGGAGCGTTAGGGTCTTAAAAACTTATAAATATAAAATATAATTTATTAATTGAGTCCACTATGATAATTGGGTTTGAATTGAAAAGCTGCAAAGCATGGTCATTGATATGAATATCACTATCTAATATCATATAAATTTAAAGATTAAAGATAACATATAACATTGAGGTATGTGTCTTCAAATATCATTAAATTTTATGATCAACAAGGAGGAAATTTACTATGAGATTGAAAGGTCTTTAACCGCAAAGATCTTTTACCATGAACCACACAAAATACAGTTTCAATACCAACCAATTTGCTTTGACTTATCAATATAACTTGACACAACAATGTGATGATCCCTAAGGGAAAGTTTCTATTCTAGACTTTAGCTGAAGTTTTCTCTTCCACTTATTTGTGGTGTGATTTGAAGTAACTAATGTGTGTATTAGTGTGTGTCTGTGTAAGAAGATATAAATCAGTCAATAATATGAATTCATAGGAGCTCATAGATGTATATTCTATAGACACAGTAATAGATCACACATTAGTCATATGTTGCACCCAGAAGAACCACAAGAGATAGCATTCAGTTTTAAGTAATTTCTAATCTAACAGAGATAATATTGCTTGGAGAAAAAACAAGGTCTTCTGGAGCAAAAAGTTAACACAGTAGATTGGGTCCAAACCAGCAGAAAATCCCGGCAAGTTTGGCTCAGACTCGAGAGTCAAATTCGGCCCAGCTGCTGAAACAAGCCATTATGAAACAGCTACAGGCTAGACTAGCTAACTGTGAGTCTAACTTACCAGCAAGAAAATACACATGCGAGCACTTACACGTTATCTAACTGGTCAGTATCGCAAAGTTTTTCACAGCTCAGCAATTCAGACTCACAAGCCCAATCACAAACTCCAGATGTTTTTCTATATAAAACCAACAACAAAAAATATCTTCACTACGCTCATTATTTTGTGCAGATTTTTGCCCAGTTCAGCTCCCACAGGTGAACACAGTGTTACCAGCGTACAGTCCTAGGGTTTCTAGCGTTCATTAACTTCATTGACATAAAACAAAAAACTTTTTGTCGTCCAAAATTCAAATCACCAAATTCTCAACATACACAGCTTGTAGCAACAGTCCAGTAGTCAGTTCCAGTGTTCCAGGAAGCAGTTTCAATAATTTACAAGCTGATGGCATCTCTCTTCTCCAAGTTCTCATCTCGATCTAACGTCAAGCATAGATGTCCTACGCATTATAACTTAAAACCCTGCGTGTCTATTAAATTAATTAAATTTTAGTTATAAATTAATTAAAGTTTAACTTTAGTTTAGTTTTAAAACTGTTAATTTAAACATTTTTTTTAAAGCGTGCTCTCGTCCCCTCTTGTCCCCCCTCGTCCCCCACGACCCTCTCAACCCCCCCTCGTCCCCTTTTTCGGAAACGTCCTCTTCAAGACAGGGAAACGACCCCCTAGCACGTCCCCCCGCATTCCCTGATTTTTGGGAGCGCGGGGAAACATCCCCTACTCGTCCCCAAGTCCCCGGAGCGCGAGGGAGCGAGGAAACTAGACCCCTAGGGGGGGCGAGTCCCCGTGGAACACTGGAAATTAATCATGTTCCAAAATAAGTTAGGAAGGGAGATTACAGTCCTCCCCTCCCAAATGTTGCTTGTTCCCAAGCAACTTCAACGCCGGATGCTCAAGTATGCGCTCGCCCTCCCAAGTATCATCCTCATCCAGCAAGCTCCTCCATTGCACCAAAAATCGCTTGTCCTCAAGCAATGCCTGAGAAAGCATCCTCTCTAACTGCTGCTCCCCACTGTCATTGCAAAATGTGCCAGGGTCCCAGATGTGCCACTGGATCATGCCTGACCTCTACACTATCCTGATATGAAAGAATCCTTCAATACCAGGATCCCAAGCAATCCTGTCCAACATGAAGCTCCCATCACTCCACTCACTATCCTGCCTGATGAAAGCACCAGAAGTCCCCTGCTCCATCAATGACTCACTAAAGCCCAATGGAAGATCTATATGATCTCTCCCTGCAGTAGCCGGCGCATCCCTAAAGGTTATTGAGTTGTGAAGAGTTGTGATGCCCCAGTTCCTTGCTAGTCCCAGAGTGGTGCCACCATGTTGACGCTGCACTAATCTAACTATGTCATATTCCCCATCATGCGTAGTCAATATCCTCCTCTCCTGGAACTCGATGGTGGAATACTGAAAGAGGCGAGACACATCCTGCCTGGGCATCTCCATGGCGACCAAGGCCTACCCATCCAAATCTAACTCTGAACCTGTGCATCAACAGAGAATGTCTGCTTCCCCATATTAAAAAACCCTCTGTGAACCCCCATGTGTCATCCCTAGAGTGAACTATATCACTCTCTGCCACGACTCTGCTCATCATGAGCGATCTATCAATCAACTGAATCCCCGCATCCCACAGCCAGACCTGTTGCAACATATCCTTGTCAGCCGATGGAATCCCTCTAGCCCTCATCTCTAGTCCCTGCATGTGATCACTATATAGGCTCCATAAATCGTGGGCTAGTTTGATACATGCTAATCTACCCTGTGCCTGCCACTGTGTAGTAGCGATGATCGCTAGAAGCCACTTGTGCCAAAGAGCTACCCCCTAAATGCAACCAAATGATGGGTATCTGATACTCGTAATCGACTCAGGGTATGTGGATCCCTCCTGTCCCCACCAACAATCTCCCTTGGGTCTGCCATCTGCCCTCTCGATAATGTGCCAATAGAAGGTCTGGAGCCCGGACACATACTGGGAAACTACCTCAGTCGTACTCGCTATCCTCTGCTCATGCTTGATCCCGACATGCCCTGATAAAAGAGTGACACATGTCTCTCTCGGGACTAGCACTGTAGGTGTAGGCTGGGTGATGAATGATATGCCACCCCTGCAGATGATCACCAAATTCCCCAACCTGTGGTTGTCAACTGACGCACCAATCCAATGCCACTACTGAAAAGTCTCCCCCTAGTGCGTTGAGTGTCACCCAAATATCTCGGGTGAGCTCCTCGTCCCCCGCTACTCATGCCCAGAGTGCAGAAAGTCGACAACAAAATCGATTGCGCCCGGGAGAGATGTAGAAGAGGGTCAAGTGTGTGAGTCCCCATGGATACCATCAAGTATCGCTCATCTGTGTCCCCATCGATCCTGGGTGAACTACGCCCAAAGGTATGCCCAGTGTTTCTGTCCAAGGGTCTCCCTGGAGGCAACACTCCAAGACCTCGTTGTGTAGTACTATACACCCCTACATACCACCGATCATCCGTGTACTCCTAGACATGCCACTGTATACCGCGGGCTACCCCTGTACACCGTTGGATGCCCTCGGCTATAGTTATGCCATCCTGTACCGTCTTATGTCCTGCCTGTATCACGATACCTGTCACTCCCCGCATGTACTCAATGCAATGTGAGGCAATCCCACTCCACAGCACAATCCAATGTACTACGGCACACCCCATGTGTCTCCATGCCCATATGCAGACCATTGCTCCACGCTAGATGCTCCTACCCATCCCTGAATGATATGGCCTAAAGTTGTATTCATATGCGTCGGCCCACGTCCAACCCGGATCATCACCTCCACTACCTCATCACCATGCTCTCCGATGAGGGGACCTCCCGTCCAAGTCCTCCCTAAGGGATCCAAGAAGTGAACCTCCCCAGGTGTCAGCAATGATGCCACCACTTCTTTGCTCCTTTGTGTCTCAAACAAATGCGAAGAATCCCCAACTCCATACAAGGCACTGTCTGGTGGCCAACCAATGCCACCTCCTCTGAAAAACTCCTGCCAAAGTATGTTGATCATCCTGAGATGCCGTGTACAATTGCCATACCAAGACAACCCAAGGAGTCTACCCAAAAACTGATTGGCCACTGGTGTTGACTGAAACTCTCCTATCAGATGTGCACGCTCGACTGCTAGGTCAACTATACCCTCTAGGTTGTAGTCAACCAGTATACCTGGGAAATGATAGGTTGTCCCTCCTGGATCCCAATGCCAATCGGGGTTTCCATCATCCCCAGTGCCTAGAAACTCCTGCTGAGCTGCACCTAGTTCCACTACCATCTCCATAGTCCACTCCATCGGGAAACAACTCAGAATCTCTCGCCACCCAACCCCAAGAGAGGGATCGAATGCACAAAATCCCACACATAGAACAACCCTAGCATGCAAGTCCTGCACCCTGTGCACCTCAGGTTGTCTCATCTCGCTATCCTAGTCAATACATACAATCTGACTAGGTAGCTTTGTCTCCCTCTGTCCAATGGGCCAAGGTAACCTAATAGTGTTGCCAGCCCCGTCTATGTATGCTCGAAGAGGGTTGCTCTCACGCTCCAACGTGCACTCTAGCTGCACCAGTAGGGAATCCAACTGCTCCCCAATGTGAGTCAATTTGGTCGTGGACTCGACACAAACCGCTCTCATGCCCTCCAGCTCCTCGTCCTGCTGCATAATCGCCTCTTGCACTAACGCTACCTTCCTTTTTAATGCTAGAAGGTCGACCTAAAACTGATGGAACTGTCGTGGGCATCTATCTCCTGTAAACTCGGTCACAGCTCCAGATACGTCAGCAACTATTGGCATCTCGTCCAAGGGTGGCACCCCCTCAACAAATGGCTCTATGCGAGTAGGCTCTATCCTCTCCACCAAGGTGTCAACTGGGGCTATCAAAGAGGTCTCTAATAAAGGTGACTCCTATGCCACATCGGGTATATCGATGTGCTCCTCACCATCCTGTTGGCTCTCAGCATCATGCTCAATCTCCTCCTTAGGCTCCTGATATCTAAAGCCAGGTAGCCACCACCAAAAGCGCCCCCTGGTCTCACCCTCTAACCGTGTTTGTCCTGTCTACTCCTTTTCAGGAGATTTGGTGCCATGATCTGGTCGACTTTCCCCACACGATGTAGATGGTTGCACCCCCACGGCCTGCTCACCTCTAACATCTATGTTGTAAGGGTGAGTATGGGTTTGGTCTGTCACCCTCCTCAACTGGGCCAACCTCTCATCGTCCCAATGAATTCTACCCCAGAATTTCTACATACTAGATTTCCCTTGTGCCATGGGTTTGTCTCTGGTTTTACCTGTCACTGTGCACTCATACCCAAAGCTTCCATGATCTTCTGGCTAATTTCCCACAACTGGGTCAAGATCATGCTCCAATACCACTGTATTGTTCCAAACTAGGAAAAATAGTGCTATGCAAAGTGAACAATAAAAACAACACCATAAAATTAAATCAGACCATCAAACCACAGAATTGGCAACCAAACTATGTTGTCTACTCATTTTATTAAATGGAAAGAGGTGTACAACAAGGTGTTGGAATGTGTGCACCTGGGCTTGCTCTAGGCAAGCTAGCAAAAGCCCAAAATGAACAATGGAACACCCTCCTCAAATCTGCTAGTAATCCGGCCCAAGAGCTGCATTGTTATTGTCCAGAAAGGTGTTGTTGCCACAAACAATATGTTGTTAGAGCCTTCCCTGTTGCTTCGAAAATTCTAGGAAATTAATCCCAACCTCTACGCAAGAAACCCAGAATAACCCAAGAAGGAATTGGCCAACTGTTGACCTCGAAATTTTGGCCCAAATTCCCCTTAGCTCCTCTTGTTGTTGGCTGAATTGGGACCCTTGTTTGACCCCTCAGATTTTCCCATAAAATTCTATAAAATTAAGAGTGTGATACTGGCCCAAAACCCAGAAAAGGTTTCCCTTGGTTCCAACCTTCAAAAATTGACCCTTCATAGCTTGGCCCTCCTCCAATTTCGAATTATGTTGTTGTGACCGATCCTGTCAATCTCTGCTCTCCCAACTCTAGAAATCCTCCTCAAATGGCCCTCAAAATGATCTTCCAGCACTCCAGCTCCAAACTTCCTCGAATGGTGCTGCCCCAAAGAGTCTCACTCCAATGACTGTGCAGTCATGGAGGAGATGATGTAGTTATGCATGTGATGAAATGAGAGTTGTGTGTAGGATGAACCTCTTGTCTGTAGCTACTCTCTATACTCTTGAAAATGATGAAAGGATGCTCTTGTCTCCCCAACTTCCCGGAGTGCCTCACGTTGTGACTGCGCAATCCCTGTGACGTTGTTACTCCCCCCTGCTGCTAGTACTCGACTTACAGTTGTTGTAACTCGTCCCCCTGCTGCTGGTACTCGACTTACAGTTGTTGTAACTCATCCCCCTGCTGCTACTACAAACTGAGATGAAGAACTCCCTCCTAGGGTTGGCACTTGAAGTCCACCAAAGCAAGGGTTGAGATCTCCGCTTGGAGACACTCGTGTGCTAAATAGCACAGTAACCTGGATAAGTAGCTTTAGAAACTAAGATTGAGTTCAATATGTCAAAAGATAAGATCCTGAAATGAAGAGAGTTGCCTTTCTTATATGGATTTCATGGAGCACTTTTCCCTCCATCTTGGGTTCCTCACTTAACCATCGATTTCCCCTCCATGCAAATCGAACTAGAGAATGTGTATTCTCCTACTGTGGATGGTCCCCACATACAAATTAACCACATCGAAATAACTTCTACTAAGTCTAGCCTCCTAATAAAATCGAATGGGCCCCATCACCTCCAAAATCGGCCCCAAAATGTAGAAATTAATCCTGTTCGAAAATAATTTAGTAAGGGACCTTATAGAGAGAGATATGTCAGTGATGAATGATCTCCAAAAGAGGTAGATGCACCTTCTATTTATATGCAACATTGAGAATGAAAAGACATGTCTTTTGGGCTTCTAAGCCTACATTAGTTTGCTGGCCGACCTTGACAATTTGTCCATAAACGAAATAAATTCATAATTCTATTTTGTACATGTCAAAATGAGATGATCTTTAGATCAATCCTACACGTCTCGAAAAGAGGAATCCAATAAAAATATCAGCTTCATCATATGAGTTGTCCAAGGTGGAGTTTGGCCCTAGTTGCCAAATTTAACACTCCCTCTCAACTAGGAAGAACTCCACCTACCAAATCATCCGTCAATCTGTACCATCTCTGACATCCTTGTTATACTCTGCTCTGCTCTATTGAACCATGAAGAAATAATGAAGAAGAAATGATCGAGAATGTGTCATACCATTCTCCACTGACCCGAAGTCAATCTCCAATAATCGAGAGTGTATCATACTACTCTCCACAAGCCCCAAGTCAATGTGCATTGATCCCAGATCAATATCTAATATCCTAGCGTAGGGAGTACGGTAGTACACGATGTGTCCATCGGTAGTACTATGGTCCCTATCCATATTTTCCTACTCATTGGCCAGATGAGAGGTACTTCCCACGAGTCCCAGACTGCATGGGTAGGATGTATCAGCAGGAGAAGGTGAACCACTCATCCTGCTCATATGCCATAGGAGAAGGTGAACCACTCATCCTATGCATATCTCAACCATCAATGTTGGAAACTAGTTCAGCGAAGTTCACTCACATAACCCAGGGTACCATTCATTGGAAAGCAGCTCTTGTTGGATACTCCAAGTTACTAATCCTTTCACTTAATAATGGGCTGTGGCATTGTATCCAGGTTTATATTACATTTGCTCCATTGACAACTGACTGTACTCTCTAATCCCATTGACCTATTTCTTGGTCATTTTGATGGCCATAAATAAAATTATCTTATCTATGAAACTGCACTGGAGCCTGTAATTGTGTTTTTGAGGATTCTACAGATACTGTTGGCTCCTTTCGAAGTCTGTGGATGGACGAGGCATGTACATAACTCAAGGCCAAAAGGTATTTTCTCATTAGCAATGCGAAAAACAAATCAACAACTGCATATTCAGACCTTATTTCAGCTTTGACTGCAATAAGATAACTGTTATAGTATCTGTACATTCTTCTCTTCCCTTCCCTTGTACCTATTGTTTTCTGAGTAATATAAAAACTAATTTTTCATTTTAAAATGCCAGATTTCAAATCTTTAGTTTCTTTGATAATGTTCTTAAAGCTGGTGGCATTATGGTGAAGGTGAAACACAAGCTTAAGAAAATAAAATCCCAGATTTTCTAGCCTGTAGGTGTGCATATGATGCATCAAGAGTATGCTATCTGGAAGAGCAAACTTCAGATGAAAGTTTCTACATACACTTCCAACCTTATTTATTTAGTCAATCTTCTAAAGGAAGGAAAGAAGTCCAGAATGATTGATGGTTTTTAGCACCAGGAAAAGTAATTTTTGTCAACATTCTACTCTCACTAACAGAAACACATTCTGCATAGAAAAGGGTAAAAATAAAGGCAAACAACAAGAAACATAGGTTTTAGACTACCCTTACCAGGTGTCATGCCAAGTTCCCGCATACGATACAGTATCTTCTTCTGCAAAATCAACTGTTTCTGAAGCCAGCTACGAGATAGAGGACCTCCCCAACTGTCACATCCAGCTGACATATTGTCAAATATTTTGTCTCCGAAACAGCACATAAGACCTTCCAAAGAAAGACATTATATAAAATATCTCAAGTAAACCCATATGATAATGTCCCAAAGATACCCCCCCCCCCCCCAAGTGTGGTCTTGGGATTGAATCCCAGATTAAAATAATGCCAAGTGTTACACACTTGCCAAATTAAGACACCAGACTCTACTAACAAAGTATCTAGAAATAATTTCCAACCCCAAATTCTATCTGGGGCATCCCATTCATAATCCTATTTGGTTGTGAGAGAAGGTACATGTGATCGAGCAGAAGCAATAATGTGCAAAGCAGAAAAAATAAAGAGACTAAATCTTGAGCATTGTTTGTCCATAGTCTTGTGCAGTGCCATCATAAGCATACACAATAATAAACACACTAATGAGAGAAAAGAGAGGAAGAATACACATCTACTTTCTGTCACATAGAATGATACTTGTTGCTGCATCACTGCAATGGTTGAGAAATTTTACCCGTGCAAGTTTCCCATTCTTGCCCATGCTAAAAATGCTGGTCCTCCAAAGAAATCATCCAAATGTGATTGGCTCAAATTGAACCTCTGCCAAGAAATCATATATTCAATACAAAGAAGAGTTGTATAGAGCGAGAGAGAGAAAATTGTATAATGTATTATTCCATAAAAATTGAAGTCAGATGCACAACATAATTTCAAGGAAGGAGACAATCATCTGTACAACTAGCAGTGGAATTAGACATATATAAAGCCACACTACCAATAACATGTCTTAATCCATTTTATTACTATGATATAAGACTTTATTAATTTAGGACCTATAACAGTATATCACCTAATACTAACATCTCACAAAATACAATGATAGTAGACCAAAGGTTAGCTCAATCGATTGGGTGCCAACATTGCTATGCATTTGGTTAGTTTCATGCCAACATGTGCCCAGTTCAAACCTCCCTAGGTGCAGTGCACTAGTCTATGCTGACAAATTTACAAGGGATGCCATCCATGAACATGGGATTGAAACACTTGGGTTTCCCCTCAAGGTTTTCCTTGGAGAGAAAAGTAGAATATACAACAATATGACTCTATATAGTTATTTTACCCTCCCTTAATGGTCATATCGGATATCGCATTAAAGTTTGGCCTCAAGGTTTCTCTTGAAAATAAAAATTAGAATTAAATGATATGACTATTAGACTAATCACTATATTACTCCTTTTACCCTCACTTACTGGTCATAATGGTCATATGGCCATTTGTCTAGTTTTATCCCAGCATGTACCCAATTCAAACCTCCCTAGTGAAATGCACAAGGGATGTCATCCACGAACATGGAAATGCAACCCTTGGGTTTCTCCCTAAGAGTTTACTTGGAAAAAATAAAGAATACAATGATAAGCCCTAGTACATAAGGAAATCAATCCAAGTGAGCTATGGCATAGAAGATATAGTCACCTTCATTATAGGGCACTCCCTGAATTGACTCAAATAGTTTCAGGTGTCCTTGAACTACAGATAGATCATGAAGGTGTTTATAAAGGTTGTGCACTTGGAAAGAACATTAAGAAACCATTTCCAAGTAGTGATAGCAAATCTAAAGAAGTCTTAGATTTGATACACTCTGATGTGTGTGCTCCGATGCCTGTGAGATCACTTGGAGGTTCATTGTACTATGTGACATTTATTGATGACTTCTCTCACAAGACATGGATCTATCTTATGAAGATCAAGGATGAAGTCTTCACAAGATTTCAGGGATTCAAAGCTGAAGTGGAGAACTTGACAAGTAAGAAGATCAATATTTTGAGATCTGACAATGGGGGAGAGTACACCTCAAAAGAACTTATTGCTTTTTGTAAGAAAGCTGGGATTAAGAGGGAGTTGATTGTCCCCTATAATCCACAATAGAATGGTGTAGCAGAACGAAAGAGCAGGTCCATGATGCATGATTGTCGATGTTCTTATGGGGAGAAGCATCATTAACAGCTCTATATATCCAAAGTAGAAGTCGTCATCGAATTTTGGAAGATAAGACTCCTGAAGAAGCATTCTCTAGAAGGAAGCCAGAGGTTGGACACATGAGAATCTTTGGTTGTCTTGTCTACATCCATGTTCCTAAGGATAAGAGGAACAAGCTTGAACCTTCAAGAAAAAAAAACATATTTGTTGGTTACAATGAATCATCAAAGGCCTATAGAGTCTACATTCTAGAGCAGCAATGGATCGAGGTCAATCGGGATGCCACTTTTGATGAGAAAGTGGCATATTGGAAGTCTAAGGAAGTTTCCATGGATTCCTTTGATGAGGTAAAGCATGAGGATGAGCATTCAAGTTCTATAGAAGGTCCTGCAGAGCTAGAAGGGCCTCGTGAACCAATGGAACCAATTATTGTTCTAGAAATTAGGAAAAGACCAACATGGCTTAGATCTACATTGGAAGAAGCAAAAGGATGTGCAGCTCCTAATGGCACATCCAAAGAAATTAAGAAACCTAAAAGGTTTTCTAGCTATGCAGCTCTCATGAGTGAGTCATGACTAACCTGATTGATGCAGAGCCCTCCACCTATTGAAATTTGGGGCAACTATGGGACACATTTCCCATGAGAAACCGTCCTACCCCAAAAGAAGCCCATCATGCCCCAAATGTGAATTCAAGTTGATAAAGAAATGTTATTATTAATATAGCACAAATCATCATGGGCAAGCAATCATTAAAGTCATGTGGAAAAATATATTTAATATTATTTTGAGCAAATTCGAATTTAAGAATTTCCATCCAATATTTGCAAGTCGGCCTCATATTATCTCATGTTGACCTACCCAAGGGACGTGACCCTTCATAGGTGGAAATAACTATATATACCCTATTGTTGTGCCTCATTGCAGGACACGAGCATTGCATTTTCTCTATGGCTTGGTTCTTTTTCTATGGCACCACATTTCTCTGAGGATCATATCTATCTGAGGCTCGGTTACATTTATTTGTGGCTTGACTTAATTACAATAGCTCACATATCTGGCTTGCTATCAATTACAGTGGCTTGCTTAATTACAGTGGCTCACATGGCTTGCATATCCTTCAATGGCTCGCATTCCCTGTGCATCTCAGTAGCTCGCATTATCTATACAATGGTACGTTCTTAACAATAGTGGCTCACTATTGTCTTTGAGGCTCAAAATTAATATTTTGTGGCCCGTATACCCTACACAATGACTCGCTCATGATTATATTGGCTCGTTCTTAACAACAGTGTCATCGCTTGACTTTTGTGGTGGCATAGCTTAGCTTTTGTGGCCCAAAACATATTATAGTGGCATCACTTGACTTCTGTGGCTCAGTGGTATTGCTTGACTCTATCGATATTACACTCATAGTTTTAAAAACAGGAACCAGTGACCAGACCGATCCACCTATCAAACCGGGTTTCAAACAAGTATTGGTTAAACCGAAATTGGTCAGATCCCAATGAACCAGTCTTTAAAAAAATACATGAAATAATTAGTTTTTAATGAAAAAACTATTTTTAAGATTTAAAACCATGATTCCAAACCAATAGAGACGAAATATGCAAAGTTTGCTCATATTACCAGGTAAAGGTGAATATATTAAATTGGCACCAAGTGCAATACATATCAACAATAGAATACATAATCATTGAGGCTCTAAATGGCCTCTAGAGTCCAAATATAATGTTATAAGCTATGGGGACACTGGCCTACTACAATTCTACATATCAGTAATCAGCATGATCACTCCTCATCATGATCATACTCATCAACACTACAGGACAAGGAATCATCAACATGATCTATATAAATAATATGGTTGAGTGTTTGAGGACTCCCAAAACTCCTTTGCAACCTTAGCAGTAGTGGTAGTAGTAGCAGCAGAAATAGACATCAAAACTACAAATCACTAATCAACATGATCACTCATGAAACTCATCATTGATTCAACACTACTAAAATTGGGATCACCGGCAAGAGATACATAAACATCATCTCGCTCAAAGTCTTCAGAATTGGATTGCTCGACCTTATAATATGATAGAAATTGAAAAAGTTTAACATGCCTAACTAGTGACTTTGGTTTGAGTGAAGGGTTCATCTCCTCGGCCTTATAATGTGGTAGAAAAATCTTAGCATCCCTAACCAATTATTTTCCTTTGAGTGAAGGGTACATTCTTGTTAAGGCCATGGTAGAGGAGTTCAACCAGTGTTACTTGCGAGCGGGAGCGAAAGCGGGGAACGGAAGCGAAAACGGGAGCAGGAGCGACATTTTTAGAAGCTCCCGGTTTGGGAGCGAATCCCGGAGCGTTTTTTATATAATATATATATTTTTTATATTTTGATACATATATGTCAACAAAAACGTCTTGAATACGAATTAGATATAAAAAACATAAAAAAAGACATAGATTGAACTACAAAACAATCATCTAGAGTTATAATCTTCATAACCACTCCACAAGTTAGTAACAAGTAACATACACCATATTGAGTTCAATGATTCATCAATCTTAAAGTTTTCCAGCTTTCAATTCAATATATAACATTTATCATCATTATCACCAAACGTGTATTGTACGTAAGTGTAACCATTACAACAAATATGTATCTAACATGAAATGAATTGTTATAAAATGAAATGAAATGAAACAACTTTCAACTTTCATGAAGCATCAATTCATAATTCATTACTAATTGAGTATATTGCCAACTTTCAACTTAATTGTCAATATATTGTTTAAAAAAATATCATAATAAATTGAAAGAGTCAATAGTTATAAAAGTTACTAGAAACTAGAAAAGAGAAGTAATCTATTATCTATTTCTATGCTTGGTCCTCTTGCACCACGAGATGTTAATTTTTTAGTCTTGTTGGACCATTCGGGATCTTTTCATTAATTTCACCTCTAAGCATTAATATCCAGAGGTATCTTTGTCATTACCTCTGTATCTGTATAGGGATCTTTGTCATTAATATCCCCCTCTAAGCATTAACATAAGATAGAAAAAGCATAGCATGTCAAGTCAAGATTTTGTTTGAGTGATGCGTACATTTTTAGGAGGGTCATGATAGAGGAGTTCGACAGCCAATGTCACTAACATCAAGGTACATAGAGGGATTGGTGCTCTTGATTAAATATAAATTCCATACCCTAATACATGACAACATTCAATGGAAACATTGCAATCCCCCAATCCTGAAATCTTGAAAAACTGATAAGTGTGCTGGATTTTGAATGAAATCTAAAATTCTACTTTCTCCATATGAAATCCAATGAGGTCGGGGCCCGGAACCACTCTCAAACATCCTGAGCCATTTCATGGTAATGTTAAAAATTTAAGTAAAAGGATGAAGATGAATATTGAGGAGAATGTCACTTTTACTTTAAGAATTTAACATTACCATGAATAGCATATCAATACTAGGGCCTAGACTTGATCATTAAGCTACCCAACTCAAAAATTATTTGTTTCTTTCAAAAAAAATTGCATTTCAAACATTACTACAAAAAAAAGATTACAAAAAAGGTAAAACGCTCCCGAAAAGGCAGGGAGCGAAATTTTTTTTTGAGAGCACGCTCCCGAGTCGCTCCCGCCCGGAGCGCGGATTGGGAGTGGAATCGAGGGGGGCAAGGGGCGCTCCCCCGAACTATGAGTTCAACAATCAATACCACCAACATCAACAAAGTTCAAAAATCAATGCCACCAACATCAAGGTTCTTAAAGAGCTTCATGCTCTTGATCAAACTTCAATCTCATACCTTCATGCATGATAGAATCAAATGGAAATATTGCAAACCCCCAAACCATGAAATCCTCAAAACCATTAAGTCTATTGAATTTTGAGTGAACTCTAAAATTCTAGTGTCTCCATATGAAATCCATCAAGGTTGAAAACACTCTCAAACATCCTGAGTCATTTCATGGTAAAGTTAAAAATTTAAGTAAAAGGATGAAAATTAAAAATAAAGGAAATGTCACTTTTACTTTAAGAATTTAACATTACCATTGATTTCTAGTGTTGCTAGGGTTGATATGTGTGAGGCAAATGAGAGGGGGGCATGCTTTTCTTAGAAGGGTTGTTTTTGGAGGGAAACAACCCCAAATTTCCCTCAAAACAACATCAAAACTCACAATATTGCATTCTATGGGGTCCGTAGCTAGCCTAGCAATAAACCGACCGGTTTATGGCCAGTCAGACCAAAAAATTAGTGCATCCCTCAAAATACCCAATTTTTCAACCGATTTGATGGTCAAGGCTAATGAACTGACTATTTTGACCGATTTCTGATTCAGACCAACCGATTTTGAAAAAAATGATTGCAGTAGCTCACATTCACAATGGTGACTCACTATTCCTTGTGGAGGCTCGCTCATACTCTGTGGCTTAAATTATATATCTTTATATAGCTTGTATTCTATATCTTGCAGTTTCTGAAAGCCCTGTCTAGAATGGACAAGATCCTGGCCTTCCAGACTACGAAGTTTGAAGCTCTGTCCAGTCTATCCTGATCTCTTAGCCCATTCACTGCCATTTTGCTGCTCCTCTTTCGACTCTTTCAAGTCTCTCTACTTCCTGTCTGGAAGTTCTCGGTTTGACTCCCTCTGAGCCTCGAATTCCCTTCCAGAAATCCCTCTGCCAATCCTTGGCAGCAACTCCCTCCTCCTTGGTCTTGCCCTGTTAGGTATTGTTCTGACCACAGTACCCCACCAGTTTCACTCCGCAACTTACCCACAACCTCCTATGCCCCAGCAATTTGAAGGTTAGAGCCTCTAGGCTCTGCGCAATTCCGACACTGGCACAATCTAGGCTAGCCTAAGGCTAGGGTTTTAAGGGTTTTCTTCCTCCAAGGCAAGACATCTAATCTATTTGTCAATTTCGCTCAAGCAAGAAGGGTTGAATCAAGCCCTAGAGGCCTAGATCTAGCCTCCAAAGTCCCTAGACTCTCAACACTCAGCTAAGAAGGAGGGTTGCATGCCCTACAAGTTAAATTTTTTAGGTTTCAAGCTGAATTTTTGTGTATTTGCTAACTCTTTTGGTGTTTGTAGGGGTTTGATTTCTTTGCGAAGCCTCTAAGGCCTAGCTGAGCCCTCTCTTACCCTTGTCGCAGCCTTTTTCCTCTCTTTGGGTTAGGCCCTTTGTTGTAGTACTAGCTTTAAAGATTTGGAGACACTATCTAGAGGGACGAAGTTTTACACTTAAAAGCGACCATCAAAGTCTACAATATTTGTTCACCCAAAGAGACTTAAATGCAAGGCAACGGCGATGGAGTGAATTTCTAAGTGAATATGACTTCGGGATATCATACATTAAAGGAAAAGAAAATGTAGTGGCAGATGCTTTAAGCAGAAGACCTCGGATATTTTCTCTCATACCCGTTAAAGTAGACTTAAGACAACGAGTACTGGATCATCTTATAAAAGACAGCTGGTATTTAAAGGTGAGAGCAAGTCTTGAGGGTAAAAGGGCAAAGAATCTAAATTTGAGGGATATGAGCTAGAAAACGATGGAATCTTACGATTCCATGGGAGAATGTATATTCCTGATAATAAAGATCTTCGATATAACATTCTTGGGAAGCCACAGAGCAGTATATTGTGCTCATCCTGGAGTAGGGAAAATGTATGCGGACACTAAGAAACTCTTCTTTTGGTCAAGTATGAAGCGCGATATCACTCAATTTGTTGCAAAATGTCTGGAATGTCAGCAAGTAAAGGCAGGTCATTGTCACCCAGCGGGCCTCTTACAACCCCACGACATTCCTATGTCTAAATGGGAGACTATTTCTATGGATTTTATCACTGAACTACCTCTTACTTCTCAAAGACACAATGCCATTTTTGGTAGTGGTGGATAAATTAACAAAAAGCGCCCATTTCATTCCCGTGAGAGACACTTACGATGTTGTTGATGTAGCTCGAGTATTCATAAATGAAATGATCAGATTTCATGGAGTACCTAAAAAGATTCTATCCGATAGAGATTCACGATTCACTTCTAGATTCTGGACTTGCATGCAAACAACCTTAGGTACTCAGCTAAATTTAAGCACTGCTTACCATCCTGAGACTGATGGGCAAACTGAAAGAGTAAATCAAGTACTTGAAGACATGTTGCGAATGTATGTAATGGATCAGCAATCACTCTGGGAAAAGTATTTGCCCTTAGTCGAATTCGCATACAACATCAGTTACCACAGCTCGATTGGGATGCCTCCATTTGAAGCTTTATACGGCCGACCTTGCAGAACACCGTTAAGTTGGGACAGGTTAGAAGATCGAGTGATAATAGGACCTGAATTAATCCATGAAATGAAAGCGCAGGTAAGGCAAATTAGGCAACGATTAAAGGAAGCTCAAGATAGACAGAAGAGTTATGCTAATGCTCACAGAACTGATAGGAGGTGTGAAGTAGGGGATCAGGTTTTCATCCGCATCAAGCCAAATAAAAGTACTATTCGATTCGGGAAAGGGACAAAGTTATCAACCCGATTTATTGGGCCATTTAAAATCGTGGAAAGAGTGCGACCTGTTGCCTATCGTCTTGCCCTGCCACCTCACCTGCATAGAATTCATAATGTATTTCATGTTTCTGTATTAAGACATTATATAGCTGATCTATCTCATAACCTTCAATGGAAGGAATTGCAGGTATCGGACGAGGGAGTCATATCGGTCGAACCTTTACGTATTCTGGAACGTAGGGTTTGACAGCTCAGGAACCACCTGGTGGACCAAGTTAAGGTCCAATGGGACAAGTATAGTCCTGGATCAGCAACTTGGGAAAGTACAGAGGACATATGTCAAAGATACCCTAGACTATGTCAATTTTGAAGAACTTTAAACTATGTTTAGTATATATTTTACTCCACTGCAATCAGAGACCCAGAAACATTTTGAATGATTATAGATAAACGTGAAATTTTGTGACATAAATATATGTTTAAATTTTGTTGGTACATGGATACCAAAACGATATATGTGGTTTAGTTTATTAAATTATAGTTGTCAGAGGAAAGTTAAGACAGTTAAAGGATTTTACTTCTAATAGAAATTAAGATATTGTAAATCTGTTTTTTTTTTTTACATGTCAATATGATCAATGGAATAGAAATAGAAATCAGGAAGTGAATACATTTTAGATGGAATTCAAAAGACATGCATGGAAAATGGTAAAAATATGTTATACTGTAGTATCATATGTGAATAATACATGAGTTATTTTGAATATGTTGATGCACATTTTCCGAATGCATGAGTGAGTATATGATTGCAGATTCAAGTATCCAATTACCGGGATGACCACGTGATGACAGAACTTTAGAACAATTAAAGCTCCAAGTGATTCTATGATAGGGTGATTCTACTAGGAGGGGTGGAGGTGTTGCCCACCGTTCATCCTCTGAACCCTGGAGTCATGGGAGGACTGTGCGAGTCACGCTCCCCTAGACGTGTGATGATGACTGTCGGATGTCTACTGGGAATCAGGTCGGTATAGCCGACGCTGTCACCTTAGAGTTTATGAATGGTTAGGTCAGTAAAACTGACGCCATGGCATACTCCAGTAGAGGACGGATAGGATGGGAGCATAAGAGATTAGGAAGGATAGGATGATTTTAGAATAGCTTGGGAACTTGGATAGGGAAAGTCATGCCCATTAAAACCTTAAACCTAAAATCTAACTTCGGGACGAAGTTTTCTGAAGGGGGAGTGTATGTAACGAACCATCCTTTAAAAAAAAAAAAAAAACACACATATTATATGCTCCTATTTTAAAAAAATAAATATAATAATAATAAAAATAAATATATATAATAATAATAAATAAAATGATATTTATAAAAATAAAATATTATTTATAAACTAAAGTTATTAAATTTTAAAATTTATAAAATGCTAAAATTATAAAATGCTAAAGTTATAAAATTCTAAAGTTATAAATATCAGTGCTGCCTATAGTCACCGAGAGGGGAGGATGACTCACAGCTAAAGGAACCTGTCACCGCAGGAGTAAGCGGTGGAGACGTAGATGTACAGGGCGGCACCGCTTAGCCCTGGCTATATAAAACCACCGAGATGGGGCTGAGAAAGGGTAGGAGAGGGCAGTAGAACAAGGAATCAGGAGTACAACCAGAGGAATAAGATTGACCATTAGAAGAGCTTTACTCGATCTGAGGTTCTGGGCACGAGGGCAGTAAGCTTCTGAAGCTTACTGAATTGGCTGGGAGGAATTGGTTTCCCGATAATCGGATCAAAATAACCGCGGAGTCATCAGCTTCAACAGCAGCAGACAGCAGTTCAGGTAGGTGTTCGAAATCCCTTACTGTTACTGCATATTGTTCTGCTTATCATCTTATTTCAGTTTTCGGTCTTTACATCAACACTCTCGATCATTCCAATCGGTAGCAAATCCTCCCCGATCAAATAGATCGGTAACAAATCTCTCTTGTGTAACCAGCATGCTATCAAATGTAACGACCAAAAGGCGTATACGCAGCGGAAATACTAAAATACTTCATAGACAAGGACATCCATGATAGGGCAGTAGCTGTAAAAGAATTGAGGTAGGATGATACAAATGAGAATGAGGGTCCTATATATATATATAGCCAGGAAGTACCCATTCACGAACAGTTATGTCCTTTAGGGACATACCTTTTCATTAATTGCTAACTAATTAATCATTAATCTTATTTGTTGTTTTTTTACATTATTTGTGTTTATTTTTATATAATTTTAGTTCGTTACATTGCCTTCCCCTTCAAAAAGCTTTGTCCTCAAAGCTTACTAATGAAGGATTGGTTCTCTTTTGTTGATTGGAATATCTTCTTATTTCTGAGCTTTCATCTTAGTTGATACAAGACGATATGATGTTCTGAGCGATAGACAGAATTGTCGTACTGAAAACGGATCAAACCATCCTAGATTAATCTTCTGGGAAATCTTCTGACCAATGGAGATGTGGTGAATAGTTATCATATGACTGGATTGAGCTTATTTCAATATCCTTCGGAACATAAGTTTGTTTATGCTCCGCGTGATATAGATTTGTAGATTTATTAAGGCATCTAATCTTGTGATTCGCATGTAGATAAAGAATTTTTCTTGTTTGAACTTCCTTAAACGTTTTCATGGCAGTTCCTTGATTTCCATTAGGCATTGTTGTTGTTGACTTAACTACTGAATCCTTATTTGGGGTGTCCTTTGTTTGAACGACAACCTTTGAGTACGTGGTATTAGTGGATTTGCCTGAACTGCGAGATTAGTGGTATTGATGTTTGTTTCTTTAGCTTGGATTGCTACATCTGGAGATTTTGATGCTCCTTTTGCGACAAGTTCTTTGAACCTATTCATCAATGATTGATTTTTTGTCCTTAAGTTTTTTAATCTGTTTGACCAGATTTTGATTATGATTTTTGAGACGTAAGCATTCCACATTCTCTGATTCAACTTTATCTTGGCCTTCACGCTTCTCGTCTTTTAAACACTTGATTTGTTCTACTAATGTTTGGTTAAGGTCCTTTAAACGTAAATTTTCTTCTTCTTGTTCTAATAAACGCTCCTTGAGTTCCTTCTTTGATGCTTTATCTTTCTTGACTTGTTTGAGTAGTTTTTCTTGGTGATCTCTGAGGCGCGAAATTTCTTTGTCTTTGTTGCAGATGCCTTCTTCAAGATCTTTTTGCAGATTTGATATATTTTTTTCGTTATCATGAAACATCAAGTCTAAGATATTCTTAAGGTCTTCTAATGAATATTTTATTGATTTTGATTTACTTGTTATGTCTCGAAATGTGACCATCTTCCAAGAAACGTCAAAACTTATTTCTCTATGTTTAACATGAATGTATCCAAATCCTTAAACTAGGGTTGACCTAGTATGATGTCAGCCTTTTTATCCGTCCTTACAACATGAAATTGAGATATGTACTCATAATGACCTATTGTCACTTGTAGATCACTAATTTTATACTCTTTTTGGTCAAAAATATTTTTCTTTACACCAATGCTTAGCGCTGGAATTAATAGCTAATTTGTCAAGTTGATGTTGATATAATTTTTATCATTGTTTGGGTTGATGGTGACATTAACTTCTCTTCCTTGGATACTTCCTTTTAATGTAATTACTTAGTGATCTGTAACTGAAAGACCATTATCGGAAAACCTTTCTTCCTTCATCGTTTTAGAATTGAACTCCATTTTTTTTCAATGATTGATCCCATTTTGTTTTATCGAGATGACTTTAGGCATTATGTAATCGCCTTCTTTCTTTTTTGTCTTTCTTAATATAAACCCTTCTTTTAAATTATTTATTATATTATTTATTTAATTTTTTTATAATATATATATAGATATTATTTTTCAACTTTTTTTTATATATTTAATTAATTAAATAGTTTTAATTAATTAAATTAAATAATTAAACTATATTAAATTAATAATATAATTTATTATGACTATATTGTAACTTTTATACGTTATAATTCACTGGATCCAAATTACATAAATTGACTATGTCGTACAACCTAACATGTTGATTGGTCGGGTCACAACTGTTCGTTGGTTGGCCCACACCCGTTGACCAAGTGTCCTGACCTTTGGTGGACGGAGCGAGCATAGAAGACCATCGATCAGCGACGACTCGGATAGAAAGCACGACGGACGTGCTACGGTGTCGGTGCGGTGTTGTACAAGGTCTATTGCAACAGCATGGCGTGGACGCAGGGAGTTGACAAGGCTTTGGAACACGATGAGGAACAGCGACAACAGTGCAAACAGGGCGTAAAACATAGTGGAACCGTGCGATAAAACGTCGGTTAGGCGTCGTTTTGATGGAAAAAGAATGGTGCAGCAAGGATCTAGAGTCAATGTTTGATAGCAAGCATGGGCAATGCTGCTTCGGCGTCGCCGTGTCATGGTGGGTTGCATAGTCGTCCGCGTTATGGTGGTTGTGTTCATCGATAGATAAGTTGTTAAAATATATTTTGTTTTATATATATATATTTGTGTTGTGTTTTTTTTGGTAATTTTTTATATTATTTTTTTTAATAGATGTAATGATTTTTTTATATAGTTTTCTTTTTATACTTTGATTTTTCTTTTACTTCTTTTTTGTTCTTTTAATCTTTTTTTATATAGCTTTTTTTTAGTTTTTAATGGCCAAAGAGTTGACAGCGAATCTGGTGGAATGAAGAATCTCCAAGACAGGCGAAACACCTAAACCACGATGACAACAAGGTTGACGATAGGTTGATGGCTAAAGGCTTGGTGATCAGCCAAACGTGGCTCTGATACCAATGTAACGACCAAAAGTCGTATACGCAGCGGAAATATTAAAATACTTCATAGACAAAGACATCCATGATAGGACAGTAGTTGTAAATTATATATTGTATAAAGAATTGATGTAGGATGAAACAAATGAGAATTGTATATATATAGCCAGGAAGTACCCATTCACGAACAGCTATGTCCTTTAGGGACATACCTTTTCATCAATTACTAACTAACTAATCATTAACCTTATTTGTTGTTTTTTACATTATTTGTGTTTATTTTTATATAAATTTAGTTCGTTACATCAAACCTTTGAGAGATTTACCTGTACAAACATAACCCCAATCAGTATCAAACTTTCGAGTGTACATAAGTAAATGAAAATCTTCGGGGTCTTTCAAACAACTACATGTTTCTTCTCAATTTATCATAGTAGGACTTTTAAATAAATCTTGACAGAAGATTCCTTAATCATACATCTTCCTTTCCTACTTCACATGCAACAACAAATCCTGCTTTATCTTAGCAGTCCCTAAAAATGCATTCTCCAATTTCTTCTTTCAAGGTGTCCATGACTATGACATGCCCTCCCTCTTAACTAGGGATATTTTTTTTATCCAAGCTCCCTCTTAACTTAGGGAGATCAACTTCTTCTTATAACATTGAAAAATCTTTCATGGCTTCCATCTTCTTATCAGAGTTATCATGACCATCATCATTCATATAACTTTCTTCATCATGCTTATCATATCAACTTTATCTACGAACATCTTCACCTTGCACAACTTAGATAGCAAGTACAACCAAATCTATAGAAGCATGAAGTTAACCATATCATAATCATATAATAATGGAAACATTTGACACTAGACATCAAATACCTAAACTTAGTTAGGTTTACAAACACATATATTTATACTTCAACTACATGCCAGGGTTTTGTCATAAACCCTAGATTTCATCATCAAGACTTCTACCACCTCAATCAAGATAACAACCTTCATTCTATCTTGGGCTTCAATATTTCTTCTAGAGGTATGACATACCCTACTACAAAATATTGCAAACCCTAGAAGCAATTCAAACAAATATATTTCTACAATGCATTTAACAACTTTAGAGCTCATATGTTAGACTTCCACTAGGATTTAGTGCAAGATCCTAGATTTCATACATGAGCCATTAAGCTCCAATAATCAAAACCAATCACAACTCAAATTCAGATTTTCATATATCTCATATTATCACACTTGTCATTGCATATTAGAGAATTGAACTTCTACCAAGGTTTAGTTACAAAACCTTAGAATTCACAAACACTATCATCCTAGGGAATCAAACTTCGACTAAGGCTTAGTTTCAAACCCTAGGACTCATGATCATCAACAATTATGTCAACGCACATCTCTAGGATTTCATTTGCACAAGTATATCATAACATGTGTTAGTCAAACCCAATGACACAAATATCAATATTTTAAAGTTAGACATATAACAAACTTGATCAGACTAGGGTTTTGATCGGACAAACACACATATACCTAGGATTTCATTTCTATGTCAATATAAGAGTTTTGCTTATACACCCTACCAAACCCTAATGATTTAGGGTTTTTAATACATAACACAGCAAACCCTAATTTATCAATACTTAAAAGGTTTGGGTTTTCAGACATTCAACCCTAACAAGTCAGGGTTTTCATAACCATACCAAAAACCCAAACAAGATATCATCAAAACATCAAACATTTCTTTAGACTTCATCAATAACCCTAAGTAGGCTAGGGTTTCACACACTATCATTGACATACCCTTATGTTAGGGTTTTTACAAAGAACCTTTCTAGGGTTACACAAGAATAATCAAAGATATGAGGGTAGATTTATCTAATGATGAATCACCCAATCAAGAATCTTTATGATTGAAGAGAGCTAGAAACAATAATGTTCGTAATGTAGAAATGACACTACTTTTATCATGAAGAGAACAAAACCTGTAGTGTAAGGCATATCTGTTGTTTCTTAACAAACCTTGTAATTCCAATGCTTTCTGTTGACCGCTGCGTGTCAACTACCCATAGCAGTACACCCCCTTTTTTTCGCAGAAAGGGACAGCGCTTGATCGAGATGTTCGTGCCATTCAGCAGTCATCGTCATTCTCCTGATCTTATTAAAGTTGTAAACCCAGTGTGCATTTTGATGTAAATAATCTTAGCAGAGCTGAGTCATGTATGTAAGTTGCCTAGGTGGACCTAATTTTCTAGTGGTAATCTTCATTCCGGAAGGTTTTTCGTCTCACCGATCCTTGATCGGCAGAGTTTTCCTTCAACCTGACCCCAAAGCCAGAATGAATTTTATCATTAGAGTCTTAGGAGAATCCTAGTGTGTTAATCTGCTAGATTATGTTTGGTCGCAGAACTGGGTGGTCTATGAGGGTCTGTCAAAGGGCTTTTCCCCCTTGAAGATGTAAAATTTGTAAAAGTCATGATGTAAAGAGTCTTGAGGGTTGAAAATGTTAATCCCCTCATGCGTCTTAAAGTCCTAGGTCCTTGGGAAATTTCTCCAAAGGCTATGTTTGATGATCCATAAAAAATAAAAGATAAAAATAA
>APFE031573696.1:75837-110499 GCA_000404065.3 Pinus taeda
TTGAGAATTTCAATTTTTTTAATGCATTAAAAAATTCGACTGATGAGATTAAGAGATGTCTTGATCCTCATCGACGGTCAAAATCGTTTTGACATGGATCACTCAAACTAGCCGTTGGGATTTTTCCTTTAAATAGGGTGTTAGGGGTCATTTGAGAGATATATTGGATCTGAGTTTTGGCTGAAGAAGCTCTCTTGTAAATATTTTCTGGTGCTAATAAAGAAGACTTTGGGGTTAAAAGCTTGCTGGTGTTACTCTCTTAAAGTGCTGTGAGCCATTTCATTTCTGCATATTTTATTTTTCAGCCGTTAATAACAGCTTAATGAAGAGTATTGTTGAGCATAGGTATCTTGTTCACATGATAGGGTTTGAGTAGTATTAGGGTTTCTGATGTAATGGCAGGTATCTCCATTGTTTTTTGAGATCTAGTACTGCTTTTTCTCTCTTATTTGACGGTTGAAGTGAGCTGTGCAGAAAACCCTTGAGGATCAGTGGGTGTTTGGGGAAGTTCTCGGCTGAACCAGCCAACTCACGCAGGCATTTTATTGCAGAGCCCAGCTGCTTTTGATCCTGGGTTAATCATTCAGTTTATTTCATGATTTGCAAGAGAGACTTTCTAAGGCATTTTATTAGCAATCTGAAGTTTTCTGAAAATTATTTGATATAACTGACAAATCTGGCTTTGCAGAGCTATAATTTTGAATTTTTTTTTAATCGGTTTGCAGGGTTTCGTTCTAAATTTTGCATATACTTTTCGAATTTTTGTTTTCCATTTTAGGTTGCAGGTCTGAGACAAAATATTTTGTAATATTGCAGGGTCACTGTTTCGTTGCCCTAGGGTTTGTCAAATCTGGAAAAATCGTTCGCATCGGTTTCAGCTTTATTCTGCTCAAGGTTTCAATTTTATCCACAGAACCAAATCGATTTTCTTTTGGGGATCTGAAAACAAAATTTTTTTTATCTCAACTCCAGATCCATCGCAGTCTTCCTCACCCACACGCTAACCTGCATTAAAAACATTAAAACAAAATCGATTGTGTTAAATACGTATGTCATACAACTGCTATTCAGCATGGGTAAAGATGTGATTTTAAAGCCTGTATGTCTGAAAGATCATCCGCTTGCACAAGAAAACCCAAAGCTATTTCTGTCGTCAAAAAAGGTGTAAAGCGAAATGCATATACAGATCAGGTGAACGATTCAAAGTTTATTTTTTTTGGGCGTTGGACAAATCCTGCAATAGGCCAGTGTGCATCTTCTGCCGTCTCCCATCAAACATTTGGAACCTACAAACGTTCATTCCAACCCACGCACGCGGCCCTGCAAGATATTCCCCAAATTCGTTTTGATATAAGTCGAGTTTTATATACAAGCGTTTGCGGCTAGGGTCTTCATCAGTGTGAAATTTTTTATAACGGTTCCAGGTATAGCATGAGGCGGCATCAGGTGAGAGATTCTGCTCATTCGATTTTGCAGTCATTCGAAATCTTCTGTAAAATATCACGCACGAGCCAGGTATAGCTTGAGGCAGCATCAGGTAAATTTCTCAGCTCTGTTTCAAACCCTCTCCGCCTGCTCGCTGCGTCCTTCCATATCCACGCAGACCTGCAATCTCCACAATTTCATGTGTGGGCTTTTGATATAGTTTCATAGCGTAGGAAATCGTATCATTTTTTTTTTGTTTGGTTTGTAAGTATACGTATGCATCATTTCTAAATAGTGTAGGCATAAACCTTTTCGTTTCCTGTTTCATATGTCTGTAGGTATGCGTAGCAATAGTTGAGGCTTAGTTTTTTTTTAAATTTAAAAATCGATTTTTTATTTTAGGTTTAGTTTAAAGTAAATTTGTTTTGATTTGATTTAGTTTTAGTTCATATGTACATATGCGTTAAAATCATTAGGGTTTTCGATTTCAAAGATTAGATTTTAAATGTTATTTCTTTTCTATAGATTAGATTTAGATTAATTTTTTA
Source organism: Pinus taeda (assembly GCA_000404065.3). NCBI lineage: Eukaryota > Viridiplantae > Streptophyta > Pinopsida > Pinales > Pinaceae > Pinus > Pinus taeda. The sequence goes on from APFE031573696.1 coordinate 77,811, forward strand.
GGGTTTTATTTTTAGTTAGATTTAAATTAGCTTGCCTTTTTAGGATTTTGTTAAAAAATAATATATATTATATATAAATAAATAATAATAATAAATAAAAAAATAAAAAACTTAAAAAAATTTATAAAAATTTCTTTTTAGGTTTTAGATTAAATTTTAAATTTTGTTCTAGTTTTAGATTTTTTTTAGTTAAATTTTTGTCTGAAAAGCCATAAAAAATATTTATCGTGGAAAGATTTTGCTAGTTAAAGTCTTAGCCTGGAAAATTTTATCATGTTCTATATGTTTGCTGAGGCTACAAAGTTGATGTTAGATTAATGTTTATCTTTTACATGATTTGGCATCCTTGAAATAATGATATATGGTTAATGTTCGAATTTGCACTGTTCTATCTTTCAAAGCTATTTGCCAGATCATTGTTAAAAGCATTGTGAATTTACTGATATCTTGAATTTTTCAAAGTTATTTGATGTTAAATGATTGTTGTGCACAGTTTACATTTCTGCAACATCTGTTAAGTGATCGTTTTAACATCAAACCCATAAGGCACTAGTCCATCAAATTGAATAAATCCATTTACTGCTTTTCTCTTTCCTGTCTCCCAAACCAATTGGTTCACAGTTGGTCGTCCATCTCCTTACAGGGTCTACCCCCCTTAGCCGCGGGAAACAGGCTTAAACGGAGAGATCGGGGATCAAAGTGACAGCCCCCGGTCTGAGCGTTGTCATGACAATCTGTGCGACAACACTTTCTATTGTGAGGCCTTCTTCCACCATCCTTGAGTATTCAACAAGCGTTTCCTAAACAAGGAAAATATGAATAGAAATGTCATTAGTATCTAATGCAAACAAAAGTAGATAAGTAAGGAAAACTAAAAATGAAAAGGTAATAAGATCTGTATCTTTGGAAGTTGGTGAGAGATCCCTCCAAGCTTGAGGGATAACTATATCCTTATAAAAACAATTCAAAAATGTTTTTCCAAAATATGTTAAACCTACAAATACTAGACATCAAAAATGAAATAACTAAAGATTAGAGGAAAGGACTTAGTAGTGTAAGTCCCTTATATCAAGTTCTTTAGCTTTATTCTTCTTTGGAGATCCTTCTTCAGCAATATTAGCTTGGTCCTTGCTCCTTTTCTTGTTCTTCGAATTGTCAAGACAGTCACTTTTATAGTGACCCCTTTTATGAGATTGGTAGCATTCTATTTTGGACATGTCTACCTTCTTGGCCCTTTTGACTTCTTGAAGTTTCCTTTCTTGTGATAAGCGAAGTATGCACTTGAAACTTTTTCTTCTTCATTGTTGGATACTAATGAGATTCTTATTTCTTCTTGGTTGCAGGAATTCCATAATTGTTCAAATGATGGAGTTTCTTTCAAGTTATTGAGTCCTCAAGCAAAAGCACTCCATGTAGGTGACAATCACAATAATGCAGTAATCACTAGCTCTTTTTCCAGTACAATCTCATCTATGGATTGAAGGTCATCTCTAGTTCTAGCTATCCTTACAAAGAAGGAAGCCACATTGTCATCCTTTGTCATTTTTGTGGTCCTTAGTTCATTCTTGAGACTTGCTACTTAACTGATGTTCTTGATAATGAACAATTTTGATAGGGATTCATACATTTCTTGAGCATGGTCTACGTTGGAAATGTATGGGACACGATTGTCTATTATACCTTCTACCATAAGTGTCACAGCCAATATTTATGACACTCTAAACTTCACTTTATCTACATCACTAGATTCTTCAGAAGGTTTCTTCACTTTTCCTCTGACCAAATCCAAGACTTTGTTCTTTTCAAGAATGAGATCAAGTATTTTCTTCCATGACCTGTAATTTGATGCTCCTAATTTGTTCTCTCCCTTTATTGTGTTAGACATTGTCCTTTAAGGTAGTAAGCTTCTTTCCTTATATGATCCCTTACTCAAGCCTCTTGAGGTTTCTTAGACTCCTTTCAGTAGATCCTCAAACTGCCTTTATCCTTCTTCACCTTAGCTCTGAAACCATGTTAGAAAATCATAAAGGAAAAAATATTTTCTTATATAGATAATTACTTGTGATTCTTTTATCTTTTAGTTCATCAAGCAATTATCAAACCAATAGCACAAAGACACCATATATAGGCAAACAGCTAGGGTAAAACCTCCTATCTAGGGGAAAACCCAGTCAACAATTCTTCCTTCAATAGTTTCACGAGATAATTCCAAGACTCTTGACCTAGACAAAGACTTCCTCCACACCAAGTCAGCCCTCTCTTCCTTCTTGCGGATGATAACCCTTCAACAGCAACTTCGACCTAGCAGCAACCACTTGCAGTAGCAGCTTCAACCCAGCAACTTCAACTTAGCAACTGGCAGCAGCAACTTCGACTTAGCAACTGGCAGCAGCAACTTCGACCTGACAAGAGAGATTTCGATCTCCTAGAGGAATCCACATGAGAAAGAGAGAGTTAGCCCAAAATTTTGATTTTCCCCTTTTCTTCTTCTTTCTCCAACTTCGCACTTCCTAGCTTCTTTCTTCTAGATATCGAACTTATGAGAGAGAGAGTGAATGCTCCAAATGAATTCGAACTGCCATGTATATATAGCCTTCTAGTGAGGTCGAATTGTCCAGTTGAGGCCAACTTGATCTTCTTGAGGTCGACTTGGTGTGGAGGGAACAAATAGCATATTTGACTCTATTAATTCTTGTCACATGATTCAAAAGCCCAAGAAGGGTCTCTTTTAATGGACAATGACTCTCATGACTCAGAAGAAATCCTAGAAGTCCTCAATGGGAACATTGACCTGAAACATGATGACCCAAGCATTAAACCTATGCTTTAATAAGTCATAATAATAATAATAAAAATATTTTTTTCATTCTTTTGATAAATATATTTTATTGTGACTCAAATACATTTGTGAAGACCGAACCTAGTTACATATTTCAACACCCTCAAGGCCTCATTCCCTTGTGCCATGGCCCTTTCCAGCCATGTCATCAGCCCTAGCGGGTTTCTATCCTTTGCCGCAGGCTTCCTAAGGCCTTTCTTCTTGGCGCCGCAGGCCTATAGGCCTTCCCTCTCATCCGTGGCTTCATTAGGCCTTCATTCCCTAAGTCGAGGCCTTTCCTTAGCCTTCTAGCACTAGCATTAGGCCTTTTGGCCTCATCACTGCCCTTCCTAGCCCCTCCTCTAGCCCTCATTCAGTCATAGCACTGTCATCACTTGGTTTGCATTTTGCACTAACACTTTGTTTTGCAGGAGTTTCAAGTGGTTTTGGAGTTAACTTTTGTGGTTGCAGGTAGTTAGACTCCTTGGAGGATCCCTAGAAGCCTAACTAGTCACCAACAAAGGCCATAAGGCCTAGTGGATTGCCTCTTTACCCTCTCTTCTCAACACTGTTTCATTTGCAGCCTCATGAAATTGTTTGCAGTGGCATTAAACTCATAATAGTGGCAATGCATAAAGGGTAATCAATAATCATCTCATCTCATTGGAAAAGCATTTGCATTGTTGGGTTTACATATTGCTTAACATCTCTTATGATTTTTTAAGGACTGATATAATAATTAGAGGTCTGATATAAGCACTGTAAGCTCTGATCATAAACATAACATTGGTATAAAAAGTAATTAGCATCTTATTTCATTGGGCATTCACTGTTTGCATCCCTTGCATCTTTGGTAAGTGTCTTGTTGTTGATTGGGCCACTTATTTAACTGCTGTGATCATTAGTCTCTTGCATTTTCTTTGTTAGCTCTTGTATCCATCTATTGCATTCATAGGCATTCACTGTTAGCAATCTCATCTAAGTGATAAAATATGTGTGCTCATTAAGTCAATACTCTCAATAAGAAGACTAATGCTCTAAAAGATAACTGGTAAGCTAGGATTGAATTGGCATTTCTAACATATGATAAGCTTGCTGCCCTTATAAGTCTGCTCTTGTTCTTTTAATGGTAACATTGTTGAGTAGTTCTAATTGCAAGCATTCCTAGTTTTGCTATCTTCCTTTCGTTGGCATTGAAAAGCATTAATAAATTTTGTTGCCTAAAGGATTGCTAGCATTTCTTGTGACATTGGCTTTAAAAGGAATACTAATAATCCTGCTTGTCATTGCTATCATTTCCTATAAGAATTAGAAATTGGATAAGTGGTTACATTGCTATTGTCACAATTTGCATTTCTTGTGAATTTACTTTTTGTAATAAGTGCTCTAACATGTTGTTTTGCAAGTGAGGCTCACATAGAATATTCATAATCTTGCAATATTGTAAATCACTCTTAAATCACTTGATTGATCTCTATATTCAAATATTGTGAGAAGAATAATCTTGGAAGTTTCAAGAATTGCTAATTGTGTTGGCATCTTGTTGAAGGATTGGCATTTATCTAAATGACACATCAATATTGTTAAGAAAGACATTGGACTTGGTGTTTATTGTTATCTTTATTGTCCATTGTGAGGTTTCTAATCTTGAATTGTTTTATACAACATTTTATGGCACCATCTAATTGTTCATTGAGCACTGCTTTTGGTGAAGATTGTTCTTGTAATTGTTAAGTACTTTCCTTTCATTGCTCTAAATCGAATATTTTTTGGATAATTTGTCGTAAAGGACTTAAAGCATTTAACGATCTCACCTAAAGCTAATCACTCATTTTGCACTTGCATTCTAGGAAAAGTAGTGCATTAATTAATTTACCACCAACCATAAACTTGGTTGAAAGATGATAGGACCACCTTTCTCATCCAACTTGCGAAGTTTAGACCCTCACTTGTGGTTAACACAGTGACCTTGCAGTCGTCAGAGCCACAGTCTCTGTAGCGCATGAGTCATTCAGTCGGTTAGAACTCTGGAGGAAGTATCATTAATATAACCTTTGTTATCTTCTCCTAGATTTCTCTCCACAACCTACACTTGACACTAGCTTCAGAACAGCTAAGAGAAAGGATTCACCTAAATAGGCATCTAATCTAAAATTAACCAAGAGTTTGCATTTCACTTAGTTTTAGTGTCGCATTTCATATAGGATAGTGTTCATCCTAAGCAGCAATTGTTCATCCTGTAACTCGGTAATTGATTTATATTATGCAAGTGTTTCGACTCCATAAGGCATTGGTCCCTCAATAATCTAATCAAATTGTGCTAATAATTAACTTGCTAATCATCATAAACCGAGTTGCTAGGCCATTCAGTTGTGTCTCCTGAACTTGTCAATTCCCGACAAGTCTTTCATCCTCACATTTCATAGGGACTACCCCTCATAGCCTGTTGTAGGGAGATAGCTACAACGGAGAGGATGAGGATCAGAGTGACAACCCCTGCCCTGAGTCATTGTCGCATTCACCTATACAATTTGGACAACAATAGGACTTATCATTGTATAAATGAAGAGATCAAACGAAGAAGAAGAAGGACAGAATTTTTGTTCTTACTCTATCACACATGCAAAAATAAGTTTGTAAAGAAACAGCGAAGTTGCAGGTCCAAAGGTATAGTATGAGCTTCAGAATAACAGAGCAGAGACCTTGTTGCCTCGTTTTTTAGGAGCAGACTTGTGTTGACTTATCAAGGAATGGGCTAGTGTTTGACTAATTAACTTGGGAGGCTGACTTGGTGGATGGAGGGAAGCCTTGGTCTTGGTCAAAGGGTTTTGGTTGTCTCATTTGATTTGGTTCTTTAAAAAGACGAGATTTTTTGGGTCTTCCCCTCAAGGAGGGGTTTTGCCATGGCTGAGAGCCCACATCTTGTGTTCTTGATCTTCATGTTCATATTTTGGTAGTTTCTTGATGATTAAAAGATAAAAGAAAACTTAAAGAAGATTATAAGATGATAAAGCAATCACAGGTAATTATCAAGATGAGAAAATCTTTCTGCCTTTATGATTTTCCAACAACTAACATATAAAGCAATTACCTTTACACATATTTTCATTTCTCGAACATGACACTCCCAAATGCATGTACACTAAAAAAATAGTTACCTTGAGTTCTCATAACCATAATTCTCAAATCTGCAATGTGCATAGGTATAGTAAAGCTTCAATAAGCATTACATAATATTTCAAATAAAGCACCTTGCTTGTAATATTGCCAATGTTTACACTTAGGGCCTTCAATACTTGAGGTTGGGATTTCATACAGCCATTCGTGTATTGTTATACTCGAAAACAAAACAAACATTCGAACTAATGTGACTTTTCCATTATAACATTAACATAACGTTGCTGTATGTCATGAAAAATCATGTTTTGTAACACCAGCAATTCCTTATTTAATTATTTGCTATGTGTTAAAGCATATCAAGTCTATTTTTCTGTCTATGTCCATGTGCAAAGTTTTAGTTTGATTAATAGAATTTTTACCAACATCCATAAATCAAAAGTGGTAGGTTGCATTAAGAACAAGTACTCACGTCATTGCTACTAAATCAATATAGTTGAGTCAAAAAATGATTCCATGATAAGATCAATGAATCTCAAAACTTGAGGTTTCATTCTCAAAGAACCAAATCACCCTTAATCCAAACCTTTGTACAACTGTTCGACATGTACACATTTGTAATTGCAATACAACATGAAACAACGAAGGTTGATATAATTTGTGGTCCTCTACATCCTTGTAGAATTTAAATCCTGGATTATTCACAAGTAGTCTAATCCATTAACCTCACTAGGTCCCCGTCACCTATGCAATTTTAGGTCATCAAATTCACAGTTTAGAAACTGTTTAACATGTAATGTTAACATAATTGACTTGGCCTTTTTTTGCCATACAATAAATTGATTTGGATAATTGAAAGGAAAGGACCTGCCAATATCTAATGTCACTAGTTTGTATCTTATTATCAATTGTTGGATAAAGCATTATGTAAAAAGAAAAATACTAATATTAAATTTTTTTACAAATAATATTCATGCTATATTACCTGGAAAACCTTTTGCCAAATAGCTTCTTGTCCAGTGAAAGCTAAAGGTAAATTAACACCTTGGAGAGCCATCCAATCTATCTCCTTCTCCCATCTTTCCCAGTCCCACCAAACATAGGAATCTATATAAGCAACAAAATATAAAAGGTTAGAAAGATAGCATTAAAGACAAATAAAAACAAGGCATTTCTAAAACTTTAAACAGTGACTAGTTTCCACTACAATGGATGCATTAGAAAGGCCAATTAGGGTGGTGTAAAGTGATGTGGAAACTGTTACCCCTCATATTGTATGAGAGGCCTTGTACCAAGTTGAAGACCTTGTGCAAGCAGGCTGCGCTTGGAGTATATTGGTTTTGGAGCCACTATCTTTCTACTTGGATGCATATACATCCTGAATCATCATTTATTTGGCATCTTCATCACACATGTTAGATGCATACAAATCAATTTGATCTAGTGCTTGGCTTAGTGAGGGGCATACCACTTGTTTACACTCTCCTAGAACATCTCCCTTGTGACAGTTGTATCTGTTATCTACCCATGAGGGTAACCCCTACGAGAAAAAATTTCTCCTATTGTTTCAGCTTGCTAGCCAACACCATTATGATGATCCACAGATTGCTAGCCTCAGAACCCTCTCATCCATGCTCCATTCAGTGTTTTATTTCATCTATCTTGCTCTGTAATGTTCCTTTTTTTGGTGCTTTTTTTGGCATGATTAGGATGGACTTTCAGGGTTGGAGGCAGACAGGGCACAGGTGCAAGTTTATGTCATCAGCGGGCCCAAGGGCTTTTGGAGATGTTTCATGGGGTTTTGAGGAGTTTCTATGGGATCCAATGGCATTCTCTTGGCGTATTCCATCATCTGCACAACTTGCCTTTCATTTCGCCACATTCTGACAACTTTTGAAAAACAGGGTTATTATTGGGCTTGCTCAATTAATTATGCCTAAAGGTGGAATTTTGAGAGGAATACTTGACGGAACACCTTAGTGTAATGGCTCGTTGGAACCAGAACAAGAAGATCTATGGGGTGGGATGGTTAGTAGTGATTTTCAGTGACCTGATGAGGCCTGGTGGTCAATTTACCCTTTTCCCGCATTAAAAAGAATATTTTAAATGGAATAAAAGAGGGAAAATGCTCAATAAGTAAAATAATAATAAAATGGGAGGTTCTAGAGGGGTACATCAGATCTATAAAAGGAGGGGGAGGCCATTAGAGGACATCTTGGATTTGATATTTCTTCTTGTATGAGATGTTGAGAACCCGGTTCTCTACTTTAGCAGTAGCCCAGGACGAAAACCCTCAGGTGATTCAGTGAGGTTGGACGAGCACCCACATTCCTTTGGTGAATTCATCCAGAATTCACAAGAGAACTTAGCAATGCAATTCAATTCAGTTTGGAGGGCCAGCATAGCATTGGAGCAGATTCTTGAGGCCAGTTTTCCATCTCAGTGAATTTGTTGTATCAGCAAGTAAACCCCAGTTTCTATTATAATAAAAGTTGAGATTTCCTTCTACTCATTATTGTTATTTGCAGTTCTATGTTGTTAAATTTTACATCACAATCTTCTTTTTATGAATGGAAATTCTCTCTGAAACATTTTTGAGTTAAAAATTTCAAGAAAACTCCAAATTCTCGTATTTGGAATATTACAATGGTACCAAATCTGGTGGTTCCTGCCAGCCTGGAGTGTTTCAATTTTTATTGCAGATCAATTCGAGGGTTTATATTGGAAGTGCCATAGAAGACATATCTGCTATAGTTTATTATTTTACGAGATATCCTTGAAGAAACCAATGTTACAGTGGTTTGGTGCAAAAGAAATTTTATAACATTGGGCAGCCATTACTTGGCCAAACTATGAAAAGGGGTCGTGAATGATTTTTATCAAGTTGAAAGTGGGACCAAATTAATTTAATTAGCTTGGTCTAATTTCTTCAAGTGGGTCGTGGCATCTTCTTTCTGAGTGAGGTCGCGAAGATATAAAAAAAAATTATAAAAGGGTCAACACTTTTATTATGTGAAAGCCAAGCATAATATTTCAAACCCAAATTAATTTGACGGCAAATTACACTATGCCAAACTTCATGGATTATTTGGGGGCTCTCATGTATACCGAATTATTTCTTGTTGCAGTGGCGCAGTATACCAAATTTTGAGCCGAGTTCATTTTCGAGCCAAAGAAGGGATCAATTGCAAGGAGAATAGAGGCCAAGTCTTCCTGCCCAAGAAGCCATAAGCTCAGTTTGTGCCAAAGAAACCAATCTCCCTAGTTTTTGGATGTGATCTTGCTCCAGTGGGACCGAGCGTGGATTAAAAAACCACCACAATCTTGCTCAAGCGCCGAAATCATCATTCATTCAAGAGACTGACATTATTATATCAGTAATCTGAATTTGTGCACCAGTTGGAGGGCCGAATGCATCTTTTTCCAAGGAGGCCAAGAAACCAAGCTCTAATCTGGGCCACAAAGAAGACAAGTTTAAGAGGTAGAGGGTTTCAAACCCAGGGCTTCAGAGAGCCATGATGTCAGTTTCAAAAATCAAGGGTCGAATCTCTCTGCCATATTGGATGAGTTTCCAGTGAATAGATATTAGAAAGATGTGGGCATCAAAGGTGGAACAAATCCCTTATTTGTTGTAGCTTATTATTGAGCAAGAGACGAGTTACCTCTTCCAAGGGCTGCGTATATCCCCTCACTGGTTGTACGATTATCTACAGACTTCATTTATTGAAGGGACATCTACGCAGAGGAGTTCATCATTTCAGAGCTCATCTTTGCTTAGTATTGGTGGACCTATTACTCTTTGGGTTATCTTTTTCCTCAAGGAAACATATTGGTGGACCTATACAGCTCTGCTCAAGCCATCATTTATCTCACTGTTTACTGGTTGTTGGGCGTGTACACTGGCCGTGGAATCATTTTTGGGCGTAGTTTATCACTTCAAAGGGCTGTGGATACTTAATGTTGTAGCTGTGTGAAGCCTTGATGGAGTTATCTGTGTTCCGAGCCTTCTGGACAGCGTAACTATCAGGTTCTCATATTCACTGGTTCATTCTTTTATTTGACAATGCAATGAACGATCGTAAATCCATAAATGCTACTGTGAAATTTCCTGAAATTGCGTGCTGGCAAAGAATAGTGTTTATGGCTACCAGTGATCCTATCTATAGTACTTGCACCCACTGAGTTGATTTGGATATTATTTCAAGATCCTGAAGTGATTTCATGAGCAATTATTTTGGTAACATATTGTACCTAAATCAAGCAAACAAGAAAATATTCCTACAAGAATCTACTCTCAAACTGTTCATTAGAACTCAGTCAGTGATAGTTTGGGAATTGTCCGATAGCTCTCATGCAGTTGATAAAAATGTCCTAATCTGATCTGGGCTTGACCACTCACTTTATCACTCAGTCCAAAAGCAGAAGAGGCTAAGTTTCAAATTATAGGAAATCTTTGAAGCTAAATCTGGGTTGTTATTAGTTACCAATTCATGGATTACACATGGGCTGAATGCAGAGGCACCAGAGTGGTCATCATACTACTGTAGTTGGGCATCAAAGTTGTATTGCTACTTCTATAGATCCAATGTGCTTGTCCTCCTACAAGTCAATAAAATCACTGATTACCTACATAATCTATTACTTTGCAAGAACTCTTGTGACCTGTAAATGCTGCCAGAGTCCGACACTTTTGGCCATTCTTGTATTGTTGTAGGATCTAAGGCAAAGTGTAAAGTCAGAGTCCTTATTGAGTGAGCACTATAGTGTCTATATACTGCAGGTGTCAAAATAAATTGTTGAGGCATATGACACATATGTTGGTTATCATTGTATACTTTTCTTGTGCTATTAGTCAAAGTCTTGTATGTTGAAGTCCTGTTGCTTTTGAACGATGGAGTACTTGAAGCACCTCTTAAATCAACACAGCAAATCATCAATGGACCGCAATCCAGACCAAAAACCAAAACAAAACAGCAGACCCTTCTCAAAAGGGGTCTATGCCATTCTTCATAAAGAACAGCCGAGAGATGTGCATAAGGGGCAAAACATAGAACACAAAATCTTTGCACTTGGGACAGATTGTGAAAATTTATAAATCTAACAAACCAGAAATCCTACTGCAGTAAACTGATTTGTATTACCTAGTTGTGTTCTTCAGTTTAACAAGTTATATTCAAAGTTATTCAGAAAATATTAATGCAAATACACTGCAGCCTACACCAATATACAAATCAAGTACTGAAAAATAAAGGAGACAACCACACAAAGGACACACTTATTTTTGGACTAAACGTCCCTGGAAAAAACCAGTGTAGGAAAATCAGTGCAGCAGATATGAGGGTTTTATTATTAAGCAGATTTATGAATACAACTAGGGTGCCAAATCCGGCTCATCCAACAAAGAATAAACCCGGCAAAAGTACCTCTATCTGGAGACAGATATTTTGGCAAATCCAGCAACTGGATGAACAAAACCCACAGGTGACTACGTTGTCCCAGTGTTGTGCAGCGATCGCTGCTCCAAGCTCTACGCAGGAACTACGTCACCTCCTCTAGGAGCTGTGTCACCCTCCTAGTGAGCCTTCCCAGCTCATAAATCAATCTGATGAATTGTTGCTCGATCTGCCTCACAGAAAACCCAGCACTGCCTCTAAGTGATTGTGTCAGCTCCTCTAGCCTCTGCGTAACCCTTACGGGGTTGTGTTGTCTCTCCCTGGTGTTGTGCTACCTCTCTGCTATGTATTCTCGGCCTTGCACTGAAGTCCGTTCGCCAAACTGCCCCTTTGCACTAGAAACTTACTCCAAAATTCTCAGCAAACCACGCCCCAGAATTTCGAACTAGCTCAAGTGTTGCTCTCTCTGTGTGTATTCTCCAACTGACCCCAAGCCTCCTTTTATACTTTTCCTGTTGAAAAATCAATGGTCGTGATCTAATCTCTAATCAACGGCTAAGATTAAATTAGACTTGATCCTTGTCTCTTAGAAGCTTCTCACCCATATTTTCATTAATACCCATTAATATTTTAATTTGTCTAAGTTTAGACTTAGGAACCCCATTAGAAATATTATTTATTTTAATAAAATATTAAAATACAATCCAAGTGAAATTTCACCAAACTATTTTTAGGTCTTGAAGATATCATGTGTTCTAGCCCCTCTACAAAATTTTGGAGCTAGGGCACATCTGATGCAACCCAAAAATCAACACTCCCTCTTAGCAAGGAACGTGCTCTAGCAATATTTCCCAGTAGAAGTATCACACTGATCCATGGCATCGGCCCTCTGCGCTACTGATGCTCGGCCTGTTGCCCTTCATCCACGGCGTTTTTTGCAATCTATACTACTACCCATGACATTACCACTATCACTGTTGCATCTGTACTGCAACTCCCTCTCAATATGTTGCATCATGTTGCCCATAGCACTGCCACTGCTAACTGCTGCACTGCAACTCAGTTGCTAAGAAGTAAGAAACTTAAAGGCTACCCAAAAGCTGACATGTTGGTCAGTTTGGATGCCCATTGATGTTGAAGCTACCTCTGTTGTTAATCTGTGTTGACCCTCTGATGCTACTGCGTTGTTGTTGTATCTGCTTTGTGCCTTCCGCACTGCTACAACACTCATTTGCATTGCTTCAAACTTTGGCACTCTAGCTCTACCACTGTTGCTCCATCATCCCTCACACCGACCCCATCATTCTGCTACTGTCATTAAGGGCTCCCATAGCGATATGTGATCCAAGAGTTTGGGCAACTCAAGGATCCTGCCCTCATTGTAGTCCTCCCGACTACAGCTCAATATCGCCCCTCCTCTTCTCTAGAGGTGCATGAGCACTCATGGCACAATTATCATTGTCCTCTTTGCCAGCGTGCACTGGAGCAACCTTTGGGTCAGACTTCTCTTCTTTGCCCTTCTTTCAAGGGCACTGTGTAGCGAAATGACCCATTTCTCCACATCTAAAGCATCTGACTTTGGATATGTCCTTCTTTCGTTTATGTTGCCCTTGTTGTCCCGCAGATGCAAGGGCTGCATCCTCCTCTTCCTCCTTGATTCTGACCCCTTTGTTGTTGCTTCCCGCCTTGGTCAACCTTCTGATCTCTTCTTATCAAAGAGCTGCCAACATCTCCTCCCAACTAGGAAGGGAAGCCCTACCCAAGATGCTTTGGACAAAGGTTTCCCAATCTTCAGTGACTGCATTCAGGGCGGTCCTGACCATAAATTCAAGATCTGGTGTAGCCCCTAAGGAAGTTAGTTGGTCACGGATCCTTTGCAACCTAAGAAGGAAGGGATCGATTTCTTCTCCCTTCTGCATCTGAAACTATCTCAGTTGACTATCAAGAAACATCTTCTGTTGAACAGAAGTTCCCTCGTACAATGTGGTCAAGGCCTCCCACATTTCCCTTGTTGTGTCCTTCTAAGCAATATGTGGGATCACATGATCCTTGACCCCGTCAAAGATCATGCACTTTGCTTTTGCTTGAGCCTCCTCATACTTCTTGAGAGGATCAGCATCAACGAAACAACAACTGTCCTCAAGGCATAATCCTTATGCGATTTTTATCCAAAATTGTCAGGATCCTGGCCTTCCAGATGACGAAGTTGGATGCTCCATCCCACTTGTCTTGATCCCTCAGTCCGTTAATGACCATCTCTACTCAAATGAACATCGAGTTGGTTCTCTTCTGCCTCTTTTGATGTTGCCCCATCAAAACACGGATCTGGATTCCTTTGGCACTAGAAATCCTCTAAGGAACAAGCTCCCTCTGAATTTCAATTTCCTTCACAGAAATCCTTCTGCCAACCACTGTCGAACCACCCCTCTCTGATCTCTCTTTGTTGTTGCTCAACACTAGATCTAGATCTCTTGGCAAGAAATCTTCTGAGGAACTAATTTCCTCTTCTTTTGCCCAACTAGGTATTGTTCTATAACAACAGAATCAGCACCCCACCAACAACTCCAGATGAAATTTGCAGTTCACCTCTAGCCACGGTAACCGAAAAAACGAGACTCAATAGTCTTTGTGTTGGCCCAGTAACCACTACGCTGCCCTCTGCAACAACAGTGTCACCCAATCAGGCTAACGCAAGCTCTGCGTGAGCCTCCCTTAGTGACTTCGTCACCCCTACTCTTCTCTCTCGGCAAAAACTGCGTTGTCTCTCGGGACAGCTGTCCTCACACAGATTTTCCGTTGTCCTTTCGCCGATGGCTTTAGTCCTCCTTGATCTGCAATCGCTTTGATACCATATGAAATTTCTGAATCTAACAAACCAGATATCCTACTGCAATAAACTGATTGGCATTACCTACTTGTGCTCTTTAGTTTAACAAGTTATTTTCAGTATTATTCAGAAGATATTAATGCAAAGACACTGCAACCTACACCATATACATATCAAGTACTGAAAAATAAATGAGTCAACCACACAAAGGACGCACTTATTTTTGGACTAAACATCCTCGGAAAAACCCAGTGTGGGAAAACCGGTGTAGCAAATATGAGGGTTTTATTATTAACAAGATTTCTGAATACAACTAGGATGCCAAATCTGTCTCACCCAATAGAGAATAAACCTAGCAAAAGTACCTCTATCTGGAGATAGATATTTTGCCGAATCCAGCAACTGGATGAACAAACCCCACAGGTGACTGCGTTGTCCCCAGTGTTCTGCAGCGATGGCTACTCCAAGCTCTGCGCTGGAACTGCATCACCTCCTCTAGGAGTTGCATCACCCTCCCAGTGAACCTTCTCGACTCAAAAATCAAGTTGTTGAACTATTGCTCGATCTAACTCACAGAAACCCCACCACTGCCTCTAAGTGACTGCGTTAGCTCCTCTAGCCTTTGCGTCACCCTTATGGAGTTGTGGTCTCTCCCTAGTGTTGTGTTTCCTCTTTGCTATGTCTTCTCTGCCTTGGACTAAAGTCCCTCTACCAAACTACCCTCTCTGCACTAGAAACTTACTTCGAAATTCTCATCAAACCACGCCCCAGAATTTCAAACTAGCTCAAGTGCTACTTTTTCTATATTCTCTAACTGACCCCAAGCCTCCTTTTATACTTTTCTTGCTGAGAAATCAACGGTAGTGATCTAATCTCTAATCAACAACTAGGATTAAATTAGACTTGATCCTCGTCTCTTAGAAGCTTCTCACCCATATTTTCATTAATACCCATTAATATTTTAATTTTCCTAAGTTTAGACTTAGAAACCCCATTAAAAACATTAATTATTTTAATAAAATACAATCCGGGTGGAATTTCACCAAACGATTTCTGGGTCTTGAAGATCTCATGTGTTCTAGCCACTCCACAAATTCCGGAGCTAGAGCACATCTAATGCAACCCAAAAATCAACATAGATTTGAAACACATGAGGGTCACAGTGAAAGCCCTTTTCAAACTAGAAGAACTGGATGCACTCCTTTCTAAAGTGAACCAGTTAGAAGGGAAGAAACTAATTTGGGCTCTAAAACCAGTTATGCTTGCTCTCATACAGCCCAAGTTTTTGGAGTAACCTTGAGAAGGGGTCAAACTGTAATGTTCCCAAGTAGGGATTTAAGTGATATTCTAAACAAATAAACAGTGCAGCAGCATAAAATTAAAAACATGCATTAAACACCCATAAAACACTGTAAATCTGGAATTGTTGAGTCATATATTATCAAATCTGAGAGCATAGGTACAATATAAATGAAGTGGTGCACCTAGGCTTGTCTCAAGGACAAGTTGGACCAAACCCAGGTGATGGAATAGCTGAAATGATGGTTGTTTAGTTTCTGCACTACGTTGTCCCAATAAAAATATTGATCTGTTGACTTCTACCTGTTGGAATCTGCGGAAAAACCGCCCAAAAAAATTATGTTCTTTCAGCCTTAGACTCCTTAGACAAAACCCAGAAAAACATAGAAGGGAATTCTGATTTTGACTTTGGATTTTCGGCCTCCTTGGAGCCCCTCCCCGACTGCTACTACCAAATTCGATTTGCAGAAAACAGCCTGCAAATCCACCTGGAAACACCCCTCAAATGTTGGTTTCACTTGTGATACTGATAACTGATTCCTTGCTCCCCAGATGATCCTTGGCCCGAATGGCTACTCTTCTAAGCCCCACAAATTCGCTGCCCAAGGCCTCTACGCAGTCCCTATGCCCAAAAATGTGTACTGTTGTAATCACTGACTGGCTGGCTGCAAAACTCAGAGAAAATGTCCTTAGCCCACTACCTATCCTACTCCCGGAACTCCCAAAAATCTAGGGACCCCCCGACTGGCTCAATCCTCTTCCGCATGTTTCTGGCTGCCTAGAAAGTACGCAGTTTCCTCCTCTGCATGGCTGGATGGACTATATGTCTTTGTTGGAACTCTTGCAATCTCTGTGGAACAGCCTCCCTAGGGGGACACAGATAGTCCCCCGAAATAGAGGTTGAAACTTCCCTGCGGAAGACTCATGGCTAAACAACTGATAGACTCGCTAAGCAGCAGAGCGTACAAAAATTTCTTTGTTTGTCAAAAGATCAGAATGCTGCAAAATGAGAGCTCCTTCCTCTTTTATCACTTTGGGTCCCCTTAGCCTCTTCTGGACCCCTCCTTCCACTAATTTGATTCCCTCCAACACATTCCTTGGCCAAGATCAAATTATTCATGTGGGTGGCCCCCACATTTCACTCGCTGCCAGAAATAAAGTTGAATTGCCTATAGTTCATAATCTGCGTGTGGAGTCCTCCTCCTAAGCCAAAAATGATGCCAAAATTGTGTAGTTGCACCCTGTTACTAATACATTTGAGAAGGGGCATGATAGTCCTCCCCTCCCAAATGTTGCTTGCACTCAAACAACCTCAAAGCTAGGTGCTCCAGTATGTGCTCATCCTCCCAGTTGACATCCTCGTTTGACAAGTTCTTCGAGCGTACCAAGAACTCCCTAATGTTTTTGCTCTTCAGTCTCCTCTCCCTACTCTCCAGAATGGCCTTTGGATCCAACAACAAATGGCCCTCATCATCCAATAGGGGTAGATTAGCTACTTCGGTCGCCTGTTGTCCCAACAACTTCTTCAGGCATGAGAAATGAAATACGTTATGGATTCTACTCCCCGGAGGTAGCTCTAGCTCATAGGCCACCTCTCCAACCCGCCTAGTCACCTGGTAGGGCGGATAGAAGCATGGTTGTAGCTTCTCGGCCCCCTTCTGTTTCAACGTAGACTATCTGTAAGGCTGCAACCGAAGGTATACTAGGTCCCCCTCCTCAAAGTGCCTCTATATCCTGTACCGATCTGCATACAGTTTTTGTTGATTCTGGGCTGTCGCTAGATTATCCTTGAGAGCTTTGAGGATATCTCGGCTCTCTTGGACCCAGTCTTTGGCATTTGGAGCCCGGTTGTTTCTGAAAATAACATCAGCAAAAATTAGAGCATCATAACCATAAAGGGTACAGAAAGGAGTCATACTGATAGACATGTGGTGTGGTGTTGTAGCAGAACTTGCCCAAGTGCAACCACCGAATCCGCGCCCTTTGCGGACCTATCGCATAATTCCTCAGGTACTCCTCCAACCACTGGTTGACCCCTCTGTCTGGTCGTCCGTCTAAGGGTGATAACTGGTGCTAGGAGTGAGCTCCGTCCCAACCAACCTGAAGAGCTCTTGCCAAATGCCATCCATAAATCTGTTGTCTTTGTCGCTCACAATGTTCTTGGGGAGTCCATGTAGTCTGAAAACCTCCCGGAAGAACAGCTCGACAACCTTGGCAGTTGTGTATCTAGTGAGGATGGCGAAGAAGTGGGCAAATTTGGTCAACCTGTCGAACACTACATATATGCAATCCTTCCCTTGTACCGTGGGGAACCCAATGATGAAATCCATCGAGATACTTTCCCATTTCCCCTCTAGAATGGGAAGTGGTTGTAGTAGCCCTGCAGAGTGAGTCACCTCCCCATTGTTCCACTAGCAAGCCTAATACTCCCTTATGAGCTGCAGCACGTCCTCCTTGAGCCCTTTCCACGTGAACCTCTCCCAAATAGCCATGTAAGTCTTCCAGAACCCCCAGTACCCGGCAGTGGTGAATCGTGAGCTTCCTGGAGTACCCTTTCCCTCAACTGCAAGTTGGGCACCAAGTAAATGCGCCCATTGTAATAGATGACCTCATCCATCACACGCTAACGCTCATCTGCATGTGTCCCCTCTAGCACCTCGCAGGCCTTCCTATCCTTCGAGTACTCTACCAATACCTGAGCCTTCCAATCCTGGCAAATGCTCGAGAGATTACCCAGTCGGTCTCCTGGATAGAGCATCGACCACCACATTGTGCTTGCCCCGCACATACTCAATGTCAAAGTCGTAGGCCTGCACCTTGCTGACCCATCTCTACTACCTGCCATTGAGGCCCTGCTGCCCCATTAAATGTCAAAGACTGTTGTGATCAGTCTTCACTTGGAATCGATTACCCACCAAGTACTGGCAAAACTTGGCCAATGCATGCATAATGGCCAACATCTCCTTGTCATATATGAAATATGACAGCTCATGCAGTAGGAGCTTCTGACTCTCGAAAGTTATGGGGTGCCCCTCCTGTGACAATACGGCTCCAACTCCTACTGCTTATGCATCACACTCCACCGTGAATGGCTAGAAAAAATCCGGGAGTGCCAGAACAGAGCAATTGCTCATTACCTCCTTGAGGCGATCAAAGGCAGCCTGTGCTCCCTCAGTCCATGCGAAGGCCCCTTTCTTGGTCAAGTCAGTCAAGGGTGTTGCCAGCTGTGAGAACCCTTTGACAGACTTCCTGTAGTAAATGTAAAAGCCCAAGAAAAATCTCAGCGTAGTCACGTCTCGAGGTACTGGCCAATCCCGAATGGCCTGGATCTTCTCTTCATGAACCTTCACCCCATCCGCTCTAATGATATGCTTGAGATAAAGCATCTCTGTCAGTCCACACTCACACTAGGAGAGCTCGACATAAAACGATTGCTCCAAAATGTGCAGTAACTCCTCCAAGAATTGGAGGTGCTCCTCCCACATTCGGCTATAGATCAGGATGTCATCAAAAAATACTAGCACAAACCTCCTCGGCTACCCCTGAAAGATATGGATCATGCGACACTGAAATGTGGCGGGAGCATTGTTCAACCCAAATGGCATGACCAAAAACTCAAAGTGCCCATAGTGGCACCGGAATATTGTCTTTGGGATGTCTTGATCCCAAACTCTGATCTGGTGGTACCCCGAACATAGATCGATCTTAGAGAAGTACTTGGCTCCTCTAAGCTCATCCATCAGCTCATCAATACGGGGAATGGGTTACCAATTCTTGAGGGTCTTCTTGTTTAGGCTTTGTGGTCAATACACATCCTAAGGGTCCCATCCTTCTTCTTCACCAGCACTATGAAAGAAGCGAA
Organism: Pinus taeda; assembly: GCA_000404065.3. Classification (NCBI taxonomy): domain Eukaryota; kingdom Viridiplantae; phylum Streptophyta; class Pinopsida; order Pinales; family Pinaceae; genus Pinus; species Pinus taeda. Next base: position 97,127 of record APFE031573696.1, read on the forward strand.
AGGACTGGAACTAGGCCTGATGTGGCCCAATGCAAGTAGCTCTTGAATAGCCTTCTTTATCTCGTCCTTATAGGCTTTGAGGTGCCTTTAAGGAGTAGTGATGATTGCCTATATACCAGATGCCAGCTCAATGGTGTGCTCAAACCCTCTATCTGGTAGCTGCCCTGGTGGAATGTCCTCGAACACTACTGCGTACCTGTCCAATAGAGCATGTATGTCTGTTGGTGGACTATGCATGTCCTCCAACCTCTGAGATCCTCAGCACGACTGCCCATGCCGAAGATTTGCCTCCATCCAGTGGGCCGAAACTGCCTGAGGCGAATAACACTGCATTCCTCTCAAGACCACTAGTTTGCCATCTGGCCCCATGAACTCCATCTCAGGTTTCCTCCAATCTGTCGTGACTCGCCCAAGGGAATACAGCCACTGGGCACCCATCACCACATTGGTGTCTAGCACATCAACCACAAAGAAGTCATCCGTCATCGAGTAGTTTCCCATAACTATTGTCAAGGAGGGCAAATATCTGGTACACTGGATGGTACGGTCACCTGGCACTAGGACGGAGAACCCCTCAAACTCTGTTGTGGTGAGGACCCTACTCTGGACCAGTTGTGCATATATGAAGTTGTGGGTAGCCCCACTATCCACCATGTTGATTTGGGGTAGCATCGGATGTGCTCTAGCCATGAAAATTGGTGGAGAGGCTAAAGCACATGAGATCTCCAAGACCCATAAATGGTTTGGACAGATTGTACCCGACATGGTACATATTAAAATAATTAATATTTTTAATAGAGTTCCTAAGTCTAAACTTAGGAAAAATAAAATATTAATGGGTATTGATATAAAACTGGGTTAGAATGTTCCGAAAGTCATGGATCAAGCCAAATCTAATCTTAGCCGTTGATTAGAGATTTAGTCTCAGTCATTGAAGGACCAACAGGAAAAGTATAAGAGGAGGCTTCAGGGTCAGCTAGAGAACACACCAGAGTGACCAGTCATTCATTTTGCTAGAGCGGGGTTGCTAAGCAAAGTTGAATCAGTGATCAACAGCGAGGGGCAGTGAGCATGAGGCAGAGAGGCAGAGACAATATTGAGAGACCAGAGCAGAAGCAGAGAGAGCGAGAGCAATAGTGAGTCCAGGCTACGCAAAGCCCAGCAGAGACAGCGCAGAGGCCAGAGGGACTGCATCATCCACGCAGAGACTGCTGGAGTGACGCAGACGATCCCAGTGGCTACGCAATGCCTCAGAGGGTTAACGCAGAGGGTCATGGGATTGACACAGGTCAGCAAAAGGCTGATGCAAAGGCCAGAAGGGTCAGCGCTGAGCTTCAGTTATGTCAGAGAGGGTTTCGTGGGACAAGTTTTCTAAATACCTGTTTTCGAATATAGAGGTATTGTTGTCGTGTATTCTTCTCTATCAGGTGAGCCGGTTAGGCACCCAGTTGTACTCAGATAGACTGCATAATAATATAACCTTCTGAATAGCTGCACCGGTTTTCCTGCATTGGGTTTTTCGGGAGACATTTGTCCAAAAAAATAACAGTGTCACTTGTGTGCTTGTTTTCTTTCAATTCATGATCTGTAGATGTTGTGACTGTATTGTGTTTATTTCGGTATTTAAATGTATTAAATAACATGTTCGAATTTAAGCAAGTAGAAGAAATAAACTAGTAGAATACAGATTAATTTTCTAACAGATAGACTTAGAAAATGCAACATGGTATCAGAGCATGATTGCAGATCACAGGAAAACTGATGGCATCAGCTGAGCAGAGCATTTGCAGCAGAAAATCAGCTGTCCTAAGTGACAGTAGTTGATCCTTGCAGAAGCGACAGAGGAAGGGTTGACGCAAAGGAACTTTGTCATCAGTCTAGGCTAGAGAGAGGCCAACGCAAAGGCTGAGGAGGGCAGAAAGAGGCTCACGCAGAGGCTAGGTGGGCTAACGCAGTTGGTTGAAGGAGTTGTTTTTCCAGTGTCGAGATTGCGCCAAGAGGCTCAATCCTTCAGTTGTTGGGGCGAAGGAAACTGGGGCAGTTTGTGGGAGCAAAGCTGGTGGAGTACTGTGTTAGAAAAGTACCTAACAGGTCAAGACCAAGGTAGAGGGAGTCGCTGCCAAGGCAGATTTCTAGCCAGGGAATCCGGATCCATGTTGCAGTTGCACAAACGATCAGAGAGTAGCAACTTGACAGTTGGCAGAAGGATTTCTAGGAGGGAAATCGGGACACAGAGGGAGTCCAGAAGAGAACTTCCTAACGAGAAGTAGAAAGACTCGGAGGAGTCAAACCGAGAACTTCCTAGAGAGACTCAGCAGGAGTCGAATCGAGAACTTCCAAGCAGGAAGTAGAGAGACTCGGAGGAGTCAAACCGAGAACTTCCCAGAGAGACTCAACATAAGAGTAGCGAGATGGTCGTGAATAAACTAAGAGATCAGGATAGGTTGGATGGAGCGTCCAACTTTGTGGTCTGGAAGCCCAGGATCTTGTCCATTCTAGACAGACATCGTATCAAAGGCTTCGCCTTGAGAGTGATGGCTATCCCAATTGACCCAGTAGCTAATGAAAGGTACGAGGAGGCAATGGCTAAGGCAAAGTGTATTATCCTTGATGGGGTCAAGGATTATGTGGTCCCACGTATTGCCGAAAAGGAAACAGCAAAGGACATGTGGGACACTTTGAAGACATTGTACCAGCATACTTCCGTGCAAAGGAAGATGCTCTTGGAGAATCAGCTAAGGTCATACCAGATGCAGAAGGGAGAGCAGATAGATGTCTTCCTTGGTCGATTGAACGAGATCCGTGACTAGCTAACTTCCATAGGGGCCACGCCGGATTAGGAGTTGATGGTAAGGACCGCACTTAACGCAGTCTTCGAGGATTGGGAGACATTTGTCCAAAGCATACTGGGCAAGACGAGTCTTACAGATTAGGAAGAACTATGGGTAGCTCTTCGTCAAGAAGAGATCAAACGGCTGACCAAGGCGGGAAGTAGCGGGAAAGGGATCAGGATCAAGAAGGAAGAGGAAGAGGATGCGGCTCTAGCATCTGCGGGAAAGTAGGAGAAGTAGCGGGAAAGGGATCAGGATCAAGAAGGAAGAGGAAGAGGATGCGGCTCTAGCATCTGCGGGAAAGTAGGAGAAGAGGAAGAAGAAGGACCTCCTAAAGGTCAAGTGCTTCCATTGTGGGGAACTAGGTCACTATGTGAACCAGTGTCCAAGGAAGAAGAGTAAGGGAGAGGCTTCTAACTCGAAGGCAGCGCCAGCGAGGGCGAAGAAAGAAGTCGAGGATGATGATTGTGCTATGAATGCTCATGTGCCACTTGAGAAGAACTGGGGAAACATCGAGCCGTAGTCAGGAGGACTACAAGCGATGAGGGGCAGGATCCTTGAGGTATCCAACCTCTTGGATTATACCTTGCTACGGAAGCCCCGAAGAGGAGTAGCAGGATTGGTGGATGTTGGTAGAGACGAATGCGGATGAAGCGGCGGAGAGTGCTACAGTGCAGGAGTCCTCGGACAGCACGAGGCTAGCGGGCTACAACCTTGTGAGAGGCATGGGAGTGTTGTACCAGTGCAGGATGGCACAGAGAGGTGTGCAACGGTGTGAGATGTAGGGAGTTTGTTGCAGCAGCACAAGGTCAGTAGAGGGAACACTTGTGAGCAACAAAGGGAGCTTCAACATCAGGAGTGTTTCTAGCCTGACAAGGATGTTAGAAGTTGGGTGGATCAATTACTTACTTCTCAATAATATAGTTGTAGTGCAGTAGCAGTATGCAGTAGCACGATGCAACATGATGAGAGGGGGGTGTAGTGCAGATGGAGTGTTGGGAGAATGGACCAGCAGCAGCACGTATGTAGAGGGAGTTGTCGTACAGATGCAACAATAGTGGTAGTGGCAAGGCCGTGGGCAGCAGTACAGGATGCAGTAGTGTAAAGGATGTTGGACAGGGAGGCCTAGCATCAGCACAGGTACCAGTGCCAAATAATCAGTGTGATGCTCAGTGAGGAGCATTACTAGAGCACAGTCCTCACTAAGAGGGAGTGTTGATTTGGTGTAGCATCGGATATGCTCTAGCCATGAAAATTGGTGGAGAGGCTAAAGCACATGAGATCTCTAAGACCCATAAATGGTTTGGACAGATTGTACCCGGTTTGGGAGATATTAAAATAGTTAATATTTTTAATGGAGTTCCTAAGTCTAAACTAAGGAAAAATAAAATATTGATGGGTATTAATATAAAATTGGGTTAGAAGGTTCCAAAAGTCATGGATCAAGCCAAATCTAATCCTAATCGTTGATTAGATATTTAATCTCGATCGTTGAAGGACCAACAAGAAAAGTATAAGCGGAGGCTTGGTTAGCTGGAGAACACACTAGAGTGATCAGTCATTCATTTTGCTAGAGCGGGGTTGCTAAGAAAAGTTGAATAAGGGATCAACAGTGAGGGGCAATGAGTACGAGGCAGAGAGGCAAACACAATACTGAGAGACTAGCACAGAAGCAGAGAGAGTGAGAGCAACAGCCAGTCCAGGCTACACAAAGCCCAGCAAAGACAGCACACAGGCTAGAGGGACTGCATCATCCACGCAAAGGTTGCTGGAGTGACGCAGAGGGTCCCAGAGGTTGCGCAATGCCTCAGAGGGCTAATGCAGAGGGTCTTGGGGTTGACGCAAGTCAGCATAAGGCTGACGCAGAGGCCAGAAGGGCCAGCACCGAGCTTCAGTTGTGCCTGAGAGGTTTTCGTGGGACAGGGTTTTTGAATACCTATTTCCGAATATAGAGGTATTGCGGCCATGTATTTTTCTCTGTCGGGTGAGTCGGTTAGGCACCCAGTTGTACTTAGATAAACTGCATAATAAAATAACCCTCTGAATCGCTGCACCTGTTTTCCCACATTGGTTTTTTCCAAGGACATTTGTGTTGATTTGGGGTAACATCGAATGTGCTCTAGCCACGAAAATTAGTGGAGAGGCTAAGGCATATGAGATCTCCAATACCTAGAAAGGATTTGGGCAAATTCTAAACAATTTGGGAGATATTAAAATAATTACTATTTTTAATGGAGTCCCCAAGTCTAAACTTAGAGAAAATAGAATATTAATATGAATTAAGATAAAACTGTGTTAGAATGGCCCAAAAGTCATGGATCAAGCCAGATCTAATCTTAGCCATTGATTAGGGACTTAAGCTCAGTCGTTGATTTGTCAACGAGAAAAGTATAAGAAGAGGCTTGAGGGTCACTTGGAGAACACACCAAGAGATCAAGATTTCAACTTTCTGGGGCTAGGTTTGCTGAGAAAGTTGAGAGAGTGATCAGAGTTGCAGCTGAGGGGCAGTGAATACAGAAGCAGAGAGGCAAAGATAGCACTAGGAGGATCAGCGCAGTAACCGAGCGTGAGGAATGCAGAACCAGCCAGGGATTCACCCAAAGCCAGCCAGGGTTCACGCAGAGGCAGCCAGGAGCTGCGTAGTGCCTCAGAGGGCCAGCGTGGGTGATGCAAAGGGCTAGAGGGTTGACGCAGTGCCTACAGAGGCTGGCGCAGGCCAAGCCAGAGTGATGTTGGGCAAACGCTGGGCTAGAAAGGGCTGACGTTGTCCCTAGAGGCTGACGTTGGGGTTTCGTGGGGCAGATTGGAGTTGTGAAGTTGTCGCAGTGATTATCTGGGTTTTTAGCCAGAACATTTGTCTCCGACTGAGAGGTACTATTGCCGAGATTATTCTCTATTGGGTGAGCCAGTTTTGACACCCATATTATATTCAGAAACTGCATAATAATAAAACCCTCAAATAGTTGCGCCGATTTTCCTGCATTGGGTTTTTCGGGGACATTGTCCAAAAACAACAGTGTCACTTGTGTGCTTGTTTTGTTTCCTTCAGTTGATGATCTATAGTGTGTTGAGCATGTACTTGTATTTATTTCCAGTATTTGCATGGAAAATAACTTGGTAATTAACAGAACCAGTAGGTAGGAATAAATCAGTAAACTACATGAAGGGTTTCTAACAGTTAGACTTAGAAATTCCAACAATTTGTCCAAAAAATAACAATGTCACTTGTGTGTTTGTTTTCTTTCAGCTGATGATCTGTAGATGTTGTGACTGTATTGTGTTTATTTCGGTATTTAAATGTATTTAATAACTTGTTCGAATTTAAACAAGTAGAAAAAATAAACCAGCAAAATACATATTAATTTTCTAATGGATAGAATTAGAAAATTCAACACACCAGTACCAACACACTCTATCCCTGTACTGTACCTCTGATCCTAAGTGTCAAAAACTTAGGGAATCCCACATAGAGAAGCAAGGACTCCCCCTAATGAGGCAAGAGATGCCCCTCCCTATGGAGTGGTGGTGGTGGCAGCCCTTTGTCCCCCGAACTATCTCCATCTGTCCCACCATAACCGACTCCACCTCGTCCTCTTGGTCACTGTCAGAAAAGACCTCAATGTAATATGCTCTACCCACTATGCACCTATGGCCTGGTGCCCAGGGCTCTCTGCACATGAAGCATAGCTTCCTCCTCTGGAGGTCCTTCTATTTCTCCTCATCTAGTTGCCCCCCCCCTGTGTGGTCCTCGGTGGTGGGGGTCTAGTCTCATGCCCCTTTTGTGGGAAAGGGGTCCATGCAAGAAATGGCACTTTGGTCTTGGGGATGGCCCCCTGCAAATCTCTAGCGCACACCACTGCTTCCTGCAGCGTAGAAGGTCTACGTGACTTCACCAGTCCACGTAGAGGCTCAAGCAAGCCCTTAATGAAGGTATATACCCTCCTGACCTCGGACATATCCAGGACCATCACTCACACATGCAGAAAATCGGAAAAACACTGATCTAGGTTGCCTGTCTGGCGCAGTTGTGTCAACTCCCTGGAAGATGCCTCTGGATCCCTCTAATCAAATCACTCCACCACCCTCCTAGTGAAGTCCTCATAATAAACTATATGGGCATGCCCCAAAGTGGTTAGGCCGTGAAACCACTAGTCATGGGCTTCCCCCTCCAAGTGCAGCGCTGCCATCTTAATCGCTTCCTACTCTGTCATCTAGTTGAGTTGAAAGCATGTGTCCATCTTTTCAACCCAAGCCCTGGTTGTGCACTTGGTAGTGCCATCAAATGTAGGGAAGTACATCCTCCCTATAGTTCTCTGCAGCTCATAGTTTTGGGTCCCTTGTCCTCCGTACCCCTTGTTCCTCTCACTCTGCTTGAGCTTTCAGTAATCTATGAAGGAGAGGGCTTCTTTGAAATCTTGTCCATCACCTGCTACTCTCTAAAGTAGTCCCCCATCTGGGGAGTGTCTTCCTCCCTTGTTGGTTCAATTTGTGTTATTGGCATGAAAGAGGGTAGTGTAGCCCTAGTGGGCACACTCACTGAAGGGTGTTGCGCTGCTGGTGAGGAGTGATTGAAATGTTGAGAAGCCCCAGAAGTTTCACCACACAAAAACCCTCTAGGTGTGGCTCTGTCTCGGTTCTGTGATTTGATCTCCTCCAAAATGTCTTTCTGCCCCTTTGCCAAGTCACTCAAAGCCCTCAAGAGGCTATCGAAAGCCATCTCCTCCCTGCTCTTGGGCTCTGTCATTTCCTCCTCTTCGGCCACTGCTTTCCCTTTTTCCTCCATATCTGGTGTAATTTCTAGCTCCCTTTCTTTGCTCATGTACCTCTGCCTCCGGTAAGTGATGTTCCCCTGGTCTTCTCTCATAGGAAACCAACCCCATAGTTGAGCCAAGAACTAGGCTCCGATACCATTATAATGTTCCGAAGTAGGGATTTAAGTGATATTCTAAACAAATAAACAGTGCAGCAACATAAAATTAAAAGCATGCATTAAACACCGATAAAACACTGTAAATCTGGAACTATTGAACCATACATTATCAAATCTGAGAGCATAGGTACAATATAAATGAAGTGGTGCTCTTGGGCTTGTCTCAAGGACAAGCTGGACCAAACCCAGGTGATGGAATAGCTGAGATGATGGTTGTTCAGTTGTTGCACCACTCTGCACTGCGTTGTCCCAGTAAAACTGTTGATCTGCTGACTTCAACCTGTTGGAATGTGCCTAAAAACCGCCCAAAAAATTATGTCCTTTCAGCGTTAGACTCCTTGGACAAAACATAGAAAAACCCAGAAGGGAACTTCTCTGATTTTGACTTTGGATTTTCGGCCTCCTTAGAGCCCCTCCCCTGCTGCTATTGCCAAATTCGATTTGCAGGAAACAACCTGCAAATCCACCTAGAAACACCCCTCAAATGTTGGTTCACTTGTGATCACTGATTCCTTGCTCCCTGGATGATCCTTGGCCCGAATGGCTGCTCTCCTAAGCCCCACGAATTTGTTGCCCAAGGCCTTTGTGCAGTCCCTCTACCCAGAAATGCGTACTGTTGTAATCACTGACTGGTTGGCTGCAAAACTCAGAGAAAATGTCCTCGGTCCAGTACCTATCCTGCTCCTGGAACTCCCAACAAGCTAGGGACCTCCCGTCTAGCTCAATCCTCTTCTCTGTGTTTCCCGGCTGCCTCGAAAGTACGCAGTTTCCTCCTCTGCGTCTCTAGATGGACTACATGTTGATGTTGGAACTCTTGTAATCTCTGTGGAACAGCTTCCCTAGGGCAGGCACGAATAGTCCACCGAAGTGGAGATTGAATCTTCTCTGCGGAAGACTCGTGGCTAAACAGCCGGTAGACTCGCTAAGCAGCAGAGCGTACAAAGGTAAGTTTGTTTGTCAAATGATCATAATGCTGCAAAATGAGAGCTCCTTCCTCTTTTATCACTTTCGGTCCCCTTAGCCTCTTGTGGGCCCCTCCTTCCACTAATTCGATTCCCTCTAACACATTCCTTGGCCAAGTTCGAATTATTCATGTGGGTGGCCCCCACATTCCACTAACTGCCAGAAATAAAGTCGAATTGCCTATAGTCCTAAGTTTTGCGTGTGGGGTCCTCCTCCTTAACCAAAAATGATGCCAAAATTATGTAGTTGCACCCCATGACTAATACATTTGAGAAGGGACATGACACACACTTCCAGTTGCCTCTCGTCTTAGTAACATCATGGTGTTGACCGCCCCTATAGCTCCTTACAATGATGATGTTATGAAGAGAGTATTCAAGTCGATGGTAGAAACTTTATGAGACTTGGATAACTCTGTGGGTCCTACATTTGGAAGAAGCTTCAAGTTTTGGAAATTATGGCCATGACTAGGACTTATGAAGTCATGTTCGATCTAGAGTGTGATGACTTGATCCTGCAAATGTTCCAATGCTTTTTCAGCATTATGAGACATCATCCTGACTTAGTCAAAACACACATGCAGTCCATATTATCGTCATGTATGAGAGGTTGTGATGCCATTTGTCGAGAGTTGTAGTCTCGATTATTGTCCCTTTGGAGGAGAGAGCAGTTGGTCTCACCTGTTGCTTATGAGCTAGCAGAAAGGTTCGTTGAACAGAACATAAATCTACTCATGAGGCAGTTGACCAGGGATGAGTAGTTGAGAGTTGATGGGACATGTAGTAGGAACGAGTTAAGGAGAAAGGGTATTTGCTTCATCTGCACGGAACCTTGGGGATGTGGCCACTCATGCTTGACTGACATAGAAGGGATGACAAATGTAGATCAGGGAGAGATTCATTCTGACCATCTAGATGAGGATTCTTGTGAGGAGCATCAGCGTGCATGTGGGGATGATGACCACAGTTGTGGTATGCATAGCTATCTTGTGGATAGGCTTGATGAGCCATAAATTATTCCCATGTGGGGAGGAGACTTGGGAGATGAGCTATCAGTAGCGATCCAGCATGGTGAGCACATAGAGGAGCTTAAGCAGGCCTATAGAGATGCTGACAGCAGCCCAGATATACATCCATGTTCGATGAATCAGCATGTGCAGCCCATGGTGGAGCACAGTATGCGTGATAGGCTATTTTTGGAGAGTCAGTTAATGGCTCATATTGAGCCCATGGTGGAGGATGAGCAACAGTGCTTGGGGTCATCCATTGATGAGGGGCATACAAATGTGCAGGCGGCAAGAAAGGAGGTAGTATTTGCAGACATTGGACATCAGGAAACGTTGGGACCTAACAGGACAGTTTTGCAGGTGACAAGTAGGCCAGTCGAGCATGGAGTTTTCGGTCGGATGAGGAATGCTCTTTTGGAGACAGTGGTCGCATACACCGCACTAGTATTTTATACTAAATTTATTATAAGTGCTAAATACCATGACACTTCTTGGAATAGAGGTTCTACTCATTCATCAATATTGCTTAAGGTATGGGTAGATCTTAAAAGATGACTATATATATTATATATTCTAGATTATTGATAAAATTATTATTAATAAATTAATAAAATAAATGTTAAATATTAATAAATTAATTAAAATAAATGTTAATAATATATATAATAATTAATTTAAAAATGGGATCCAAATATAAAGTTTTATAAGTTATATTAAAACAATATTATACTAAAACAAGGTGATATGTTAAAAATAATGTTTATAATGTTTTAATATATATTACATCCTAATGTGGTATATACGATATATAAGATATATTAAAAGAATATTTAATAAAATATCATAAGGTTTCAAAACATAAAATATATTCATTCACGACAAGGGAGGGATACGTAAGACTGGGCGTGTCATCAACAGGTTGAGCGGTGGGCTGCAGATGGAAGGGCGGCCACCGCCAAACAAGAGAATAAAACCACGGGACATGGATTTGGGAAGAGGACACAAAAACCAAAAGCAAAAATTCTGAAGGAGAAGGGATTCAGCCACAGGAAGAGCTTGAGAGTTCTGAGGTTCTGGGCACGAGGGAACAGTCGGCTTCTGTTAAGAAGCTTACTGGATTGAGCAGCCAGGTCTTGCTCATTTTGGCTAGGTGGAATTGGTTTTCTGGAAACTGTAGCAGCGCAGCCGGAGGCATCTTCAACCGCAACAGCACAGGTAGATACCTCAGCAGTGCTATTAATTTATTTTGTAAGATCTCAGGAAATTTGTTTACAGGTTCATGATATAAATCAGGAAATGTGTTTTCGGTCTTTACACTTGGTATCAGAGGCAGGTTGAAACCCTTTGACCTTACAGGCCTTACACCCACTTGCATTTTCCTGAATTTTGACTTGAATACTGTGTGTAAATTCTTCACTGCCCTGCCCTGCCTGTATTCGAATTATAGAAAGTAAGTTAGTCCTCTAAAAATACAAAGCATTAGGAGGTCCAGAATCAAAATTGAAGAACAGTTTCTCAAAAATTATCTATCTGGCAAGTATATCGCTGTTAATAATAAAAAAATTGTCTTAGCAAAATAACAATTTTAAAAACATTGCATAATTCAAAATCTAGTGATGTTCAGGCTCATTGTCGGCTTTTAGATTGTCATTGGACTAGGTTGACCGAACAAACAAAGGATTGTTTCAGTGCTTAGACTAATGGCTGTTGCATCTTACCGAGAAAAGAAATCCTACAGCTGTCAACAATTGTACATTCAAATTTGTATTGGAAAATCAGAAATTAGCCAGATCTTCATACATAATAAAGATGTTGTGTTTAAAAAAAAAAAAAAATATATATATATATATATATACCAAGAAATGGCATCGGCGTCTCTGTAAATCTCCCTATCAACATCAAAGTGCTTCACGTAGGGCTCCAGCTTGGGTACTTTCACGCTACCCTCCAACAATCTTCAAGATGCCAATCTCTGTCCAACCATGCACTACCATTAAACTAGCATCCAAAACTACACAAATTCATACCTCTGCAAACTCAAGGGCTGGTACTTTTCTCTACAATTTTGGTCACTGGTTAGGGCTTGTTAGCAACCTGCTACAGTCCTCTTTTCTCCACTTCTAGACCTCCCAATCAGTGCGGCCTTCTCCCAAACCTGTTCTCTCTCCTTTGCTACCGTTTGGGCCACCTTCTAGGCCTCAAAACGCTGCCCTATAGCCCCCTGTTCACTCAATACCTAACCTGCGGCCTACTGCTACTCCTCGGCCTCCTGAACAGGTCACTTTAGGCCTGCGGCCTAACTGTAGGTGCTCCTCCTAGCTGCGGCTGACCTGTAGAAGAAAGATACCATAAAAATCAAGCCAAAACACCACCCAGAACTGCCCTTAAGCAATGCGGCTACCTCTGTGATGACTTGGAGCTGCATTCAGAAGATAAAGATGCCCAGAATAGCCCTCTCTTCCAGGCCTTGTCCTCAAATCAACTCGCTGACTCAGAGATGTGTTATCACAAGAATGGATGCACAAAGATGATGAGAAAATGGCTGACAACTCTTCTTAGATGACTTGGAGCTGCATTCAGAACTGATAGCCATTGATAAAACATGTTTACTACCCAGTTTTCCCCAACAGCAGCCGTGACTAGAACTGTCGGACAAGATCCATCTTTCCTGCGCTGTGAGCTACCTCGAGCAATCGCACAGTTAAATTCATTTCCATAACCTGAATATATAATCAGTGGAACGCGCGGAACCTAGGAACAGTTGGTTGAATTTCCGGATATAAATCGAACTAAGAACCTTTGGTCTAACTTCCCCAAAGTCCACGAATCTTCGCCCTTCCGTATTGGTGGCAGCATCAAGGCTACGTGGAAGGTGGATAGAGTAAATACTGTGTAGTATGTGACACAAGGATTTGTTTTTAATGTTTTCAAATGTGGCTAGGAAACGCGTTAGGGTTACAAACACTCCTTGTGTGGACAACAAGGATTGAACTTGTGCGGATAGAGCCCACATGTTTCGGCATTGATGGTGTTTTATTTTTCAAAATGGCTCTCCGATCTTAGGTAAATAATTTAATATACAATAAGAAATGTAAATTGGTTTTATATAAATTGAATAAAATTTTGACTAGTTCAAAGTAAATGATATCGTTTAATTAATTATATATCAAAATTTGATAAGAAGTATAAAATAATGTAATTTTGTTAATAAAAAAAAAAAAAATAACTAAAATAAAATAAAAAATAATAAATAAATAAAAAAATAAAAAAAAAATTTACTATGTTAGATAAATAAATAGATTTTTGTTTAACATTAGTACCTTTGCTTAAGTTACTCTTCTATATAATTGAATTCTTATATTTAACAAAAAAAAAAAAAACGTTATAATTGATATTTCAGTAGTATACATTTAAGTAATTGATGTTGACGTTGTTCATTATAACGAGATAATAAATATTTAAAATATTTAATTTTGCGAATGTTACTTAGTCATTACTTTTGGATGATCTACCCTAGGTGTTAATAGCCATACCCTTCTGCATTATTTCATATTAGGATAGAATACCTTGCATTAGGACAAGGAGGTCACGAGACCACCCTCCTTGACCTCAGTACCAGTAAGATTTGCCTAGCAGATAAAAA